>PVHY01001575.1:62450-92312 GCA_004024945.1 Uropsilus gracilis | reverse complement strand
GACGCCGCTCTTCCAACTTTTTTTTTCTCAGCTTCTCCTCTCCTCCTTTTTAAACTGCCACCAGCCAATGGGAGCAGAGTACCTTGTTAAATGCTACAACCTGGATTGGGGGGTGGGGTTAGGGCCACCCAGTTTCAGTACTATCGGCTACACTTTTACAGCAAAGCCTAGAAATTGAGCTCTGTTAGCACCTCTTATTAACACGACCATTTCTAAATAATATCCTTATATTGCAGTTTTATTTTTCAAGTTTAGACATTAGCAATTGAGTTTTATAGATCCGGAAATTTTGCAGCCATTATTTCTTCTTTTTTTTTTTGAAATTTTTTTATTATTATTACAGTAATAATTGGTTTACAGCGCTGTGATCTGGAGGTTTAAGATCACACACTTCAGGTGTATGTAACCACCATACACCACCAAGGTACTCATAACACTCCACCTTAGGCCATTCCCCCTTTTTCTTTCTCCTCCCCACACCTCTGATAATATCAGTTTACAGACAGGTTTATAAGGTTGTTAGTTTTTCCTTAACTCACCCTTTGTTTCTGTATATTCCTCATGTAAGTGACACAATTCTGTATTTGTGTTTCTCCTTCTGACTTATTTTGCTTGACATAATCCCCTCCAGTTTCATCCTGTTGTTGTAAATGCTAAGAGTTTAACTTTTGTTTTTATAACTGAGTAGCATTCCATTTTGTATATATAACACATATTCCTAACTCAAGTATCTGCATTTGGGCACGTAAGTTGTTTGAATAACTTGTGATTTGTAAATAGTGCACCTTCTTTCTCTTATGGGCAGGCACTCCAATTATATTTATATTATACTGCTTAAGGTCACCCTACAATTCATTGACATTCCAGTCATTATTTTATCTTTTTCTTCTGTTTCATTTTGTTAAATTCTTTTTTTAAAATTTTTATTTTTGCATATTTTACAATATATGATTGTATAACTGCTAATCCCCATGGGAATCTCCCCCCCCCCCCCATCCCCACATCTCCTCTGGTCTCTTTGCCTCCTTTCTTTTTGCTGTTTGTCCTTTAGTCTTTTTTTTTTCTTTGATCCATTTCCTCGTCCTTGGTGAGGGTGCGATTTCCCCGGATTTGGTAGAACATGCTGTTTATCATTCCTGTACTGCTTTTGGAGCACCTTTGGTCATTTTGTTAAATTCTAGTGCTATACCCTCGCATTTTACTAACATTTCCTTCCATAATGCCTAATCTGCAATTAACCCTTTTGAGTACTTTAATCAGTGCCTCACAAGAGATTTTCCAGTCTGACTGGTTAAACAGACACTATTCTCTGCGCTGTGTGAGAACCAATCATTGTTCCCTGTAATATCTCTAATATATATATTTTGACAGTCCATTCTCTAGTGTTGTGTAGTTTTTTTGCATATGTTGATCAGTATTCTATTGAATATTCGAGTGAAACCTCCTGAAAGCCTCAAATTATCCCTGGACTTGTTTCTCCTCTTGGGTACTCTGCTCTGTAAGATACAAGCCACTTATCTCCCTGGATTTCTCAGTCTGTGCTCTAATTAGACATTACACTGATTTCTGCCTGATCCCCCCCCCCCTACTACACTACTTTGCTCCCTTCATTTTGTTAATATAAAATTTCCCAAAACTCCTAGGGAAGAATGAGTATGTGAGAAGTATATTTTTGAGAACTTTTTTCTAAAGGTTATTTTAACAAAAGTTACTCAGAATTAATTTTCACATTTGATGGGCTGGAAATATTTAAAATTTTCAAGGGAGAGAGGTGGGGTAAGGCATGGCTCTATTTTCTTCTACTTTCTATTGTGTTGACAAGACCAATGTTATTTTGATTTCTGGATTTATTTTGATTTTTGGATATGGCCTATATTTTTATTTCATTTTTCTTTTGCCTATATTTTTAAATATGAAATTATAAGGTCTTCTATCTTAGTATATCATTCTTTTCATTGTGCATTTTTAGTGGGTCTTTCTAACCCTAAGACTAGTGCCTTGTAGTTATGGGAAATTTTCTTGTATTATTCCCTAATAATTTATACCCCTTTATTTTCTCTTGGGACTAACTAGTGAGATGTTGGACACACTAAATTTTCCTTCTGATTTTTTAAAACCATTTGTTTCCTATTTTCTGACTTTGTAAATAGTTTAAGGTTGTTTCTGTCATCTAAGGTAGTTTCTTAATTTTCCATCTAATTCTTCTATTACATTCATATTTTTACAAGAGCCTTTTCTTGATCTTTGCCTTTTTTTTTTACATGTGCAATTTTTCTAAATTATGTTTTGAATCCTTATAGGAAGAGGCTTATTATTGCTACTACTGAACTCGGGTCTCAAAAGAAGGAGGCAGGAGGTGCAAAAAGCCCTCCAACCCACAAGTCCCCTGTCACCCGCGCCTAGCAGTTGACACTCAAATTGGTGCTTTTGGTCCAACTCCTTTTTCCCCCCCAACTGCCGCTTCTGGCAGCTTTTAACTGCCACACCAAATGGGGCAGAGCTCACTGCCACAGGCCAGTGGGGGAGGAGGACCTTAAGGGGGTGGGGCTAACTGCCACCCTCCAGTGGGGAGGAGCACCTTAAAGGGGGAGGGGGTAACTGCCACCGCCCAATGGAGGGGAGGAGAACCTTGTTAACTGCCACAACCTGGGATGGGGGGCACCCAGTTTCACTACTAATTAATAAAAGTAAATAAAGGAAAGCATATGTACTTACAGATGTCAGAAGTTCTTCTTGATTTTATAAAGAAAACCTTCAATATTTCAAAATGTATATAATATTATCTTAGGTTATATGTTCATAGTAATTTTAAAAATTGCACCAGCACCATTAGTCATTAGGGAAAGTTAAAATCATAATGAGATACTAAGTACTAGTTGTAAAATTAAAATCCCCAATCTTAACCTTAACTGGATAGTATAGTAGAAGTTGCTAAACTTAAAAAGACTGACACCAACAAATCTGCTGAAGATAGTAAGCAAGTAGAATTTTCATATATTACTGGTAGGAATGAAAAATCATTTTGGAAAAAGATTTGGCAGTTTATTAAGTTTAACATATATCTGCCTTTTTATCCTAGGTCTCTTCTAGGGTTGCCTTATGGATTTATTCATGAAATATTAAAACCCATTTCCACAAAAAAGCTTATTTAAAAATGGTCATAGTCAGCAACTAATGTGTCAGCTAAGAGTATTTTCTGTATTACATTACAGTCTAGAAAGGCCTATCTTAGTGGTGTCTTAATATTCCTAAAGTATGTCCTTAAAAACTTAAGATTTCTAATATTACAAGATTTATTTGCTATATTAAATACAAAGGTTACGATCAAGTACAAAGTAATAATGCCTAATATTATTACTAGTAATATGCCTAATATGAGATATTTTAAATAATGTTGGAATAAGCTGTTAAGATTTATGACATAAATTACCATTTTCTTCTTAAAAAAAATAAAACTACTAATGTACAGTGACATGATAGTTATCTAACTTGCTCTATGATCCTGTGAGTCATTATCAGTAACTTATTACACTTTTAAGTATTTTTGTCAGTTTTTTTCACTTTTATTGAGATATAATTGGCATGTTACTACATAAGTTTAAGGTGTACAGATTGATGGTTGATTAAGCTAGCATCCATTTCATGTAGATATAATTTAAAAAAATGATAAAAGGGAAAATTTTTTTCTTTGTGATGAGAACTTTTAGGATTTATTCTCAACTTTACTGTATATCACACAGCAGTATTAACTATAGTCATGCTGTGCAATATCTTCCTAGCAGTTATAACTGGAAGTTTGTTCCTTTTCATCATCTTTTACTTTCAATAATTTTCTTCTTGCTTTGTGAATACAAAATGCTTATTTATCTTACTTTGGATGTTATCATTCCAAAAGTTTCCTTCTAAACTCTGCATTGTCTTCATTTTCTCCAGCTTTCTTTTCTGTTAGTTTTAGTTTGTCTTTTCCTAAAGGTCTGATAAGCTTTTGCCTGCCGATTTGCATTTGAGCACTAAAAGATGACTGAAAGGGAACTGGGACAGTGTTGTTTGGTCAACCTTCCTCTAGGATTTAAGGTGAAAGCCAGATTTTTATTAAGGAGACCCAAAGTGTCAATTCTGTAGGTGTTTTCTCTTGGGTTAGTTTCCCCTGAAAGAATTCACAAATCTCCTGCTTCTGGTGGGGATAAAGGATATAAGACTTAGCAGCCACCATTCTGGGAACCAAGCAGGGAAAGGGAACTGAGAGTTTTCAGACTCTGTTAGCAGAAAGAAAACCTCACATCTGTTGCCAGGATGAGGGAAGGGTAGTCTCTGTTGGAGTGGATCTGGGTTGTAGCTGTTGTGTAAACGTTCTGTTGTTTGCGGCACTAAGTCAGATTGATTGGCTTTCTTGTCTATTGTTGCTGACCACTCATACATCCCTTCTAGCTTCCAAACATTTGTTGACAATCTCTTACGTGCTGGCATTTCTTTTTCCATTCTCTTTGTCCTTGTGGCTTTATGACATTTTATTCTGTAACTGTCATTTCAGCAGGATTTCGTGAGGGCAGAGATAAAACAAATACTTGAACCATTGTATTTAATTATCCTCACTCACTCTTCAATCCTCTGAAATGTCTTCTACTACCACACTGTTGAAAATGTTCTTTAAGGTTGCAAAATGAATAGCTTGTTGCTAAATATAATAAACATTTCTTTCTTCTATCTTACTGTTTCTTTTACTTAATCTCTCACAAACATTTTTCTCTACTGAGCATTTTTACTTGAAATTTGTCTGCCTTTATTTTTTTGTTTTGTCTGCCTTTAGCTACCATGAGCATTCCTGGTTTTCTTTCTACCTCTCTAATTTATTTTGCTTTTATGGGGAACCTTCCTTGATCTATTACTTTAATGCTATTGGTGTTCATAATTTTGTCTTAGGCTATTATCTTCTCTCATTATACATTCTCCCTGCTGCAAATCTATTAGCTCCCAGTGCTTCCCAGAACATCCCATTTAGATGTTCCTGTTCCCAATTCTCTATCTGAGACTTTTCAAAGGCTAAGATACAGCCAATTATGTAAGTGGAATAGATGGGTGTATGGCTTGGGAATCACATACCCAATGTCTGTCTTTCTCACTGGACTCTCATAGGGTGTAAAATCTTTTCCCACCATTTTTTACTGTAATGTGTTAAGGATGAAAAAACTTCTGTTAAAACAGAATTTTAGCTAGAAAGTAATTCCTCTTCCTTATAAATGACATTCGTTATACTATCCCTAATAGAAATCATGGTCTTGAGATTGTAAATGTGTTTTACTTAAATATGGGAACACACAAACAGATATACACTCGAAAGTCATTTGAAACTCATTCTCTCTCTCTCTTTTTTTTTTTCTTTGAGACTAGGTCTTGCTATTTTTGCCCGTGGAACTGCAGGCTCACGTTGCCCGTGGTACCATGGACTCGAGCAATCCCCAGCCTCAGCTTCCTAGGTAGCTAGGATTACAGGCGAGTGGCACCATGCCCACCTATTTTTTTGGGACTAGGTCTCGCTATGTTGCCCTGGGCGGGATTCAAACCATGATCCCCAGACCCTGCCACAACTTTATAAGCTGTCGCTTACAAGCATGTACCACTCTGCCCGGCATTAAAACTCATTCTTAATCATATAGCTGTTGTTAACATTTTGGAGTATTTATATGTATGATATATACATATCATATTTAATGAAATGTAAAATTTATATATGATATATAATATATGTAGTACACCATACTACATATTTATCCCCATATATATCCCCATATATATGCTTGTAAATAAATGTACATATACACATGTATTTATAAATGTATATATGCATATATAAAAATATGTATATATAAATGTGTGTGTATATATGTATATTTATATACAAACATAAGCTCATTCTATTTATATCACATTAGACTCTACATCTGAAATTTAACTATTTATTATGAACTTTCCCCATCATTGGATATAATTGTATAACTGGATTTCCAATGGTCTCATTGTATTTGTATTGTATTTTATCTTTTGATGTATAACACATTATTTAGCTCAGTCCCCATTGTTAGAACACTTAGGTTACATACAATGCATTGAGTGCCTTTGTAGTTGTATCTTTGTATATATACTTCTCAATTATTTCCTTATAAAACTTTTATGAAATAGGACTATGGTGTGAAAGAATACTTCATCTTAAGCTATTTTGATATATCCTCCCCCCATTTTGATATCCAATGCTAAGTTGGCCTCTAAAATTTGTATCAGTTTCAGTCCTAATAAAAATATGTAAGCACTATGTAATTTTGGTATAAAAGCTCCTTATTGCCTATTTTATAATCTAAATGTGGTCTTATTTTATGTTAAATTTCTTTGACGTCTCATGTAGTTAGACTACATGATACCCCGTGCAACGTGAGCCTGTGGTTCCCCAGGCAAAATAGTGAGACCTAGTCAGGAAGGAAGGATGGAAGGAAGGAAGGAAGGAAGGGAGGGAGGGAGGGAAGGAGGAAGGGAGGGAGGAAGGGAGGGAGGGAAGGAAGGAAGGAAGGGAAGGAAGGAAGGGAAGGAAAGGAAGGGAAGAAAGAGAGAGAGATTTGGCAAAATGTAAAAATGTGTTTTAACTATTTTCATTAAAGGAACCATCTAAATGATTAAGGGTACATTGTTTAGAATCTGATGAACATGGGTTCAGTTATATTTCTGAGCCTTGCTCATTGAGTGATCTTGGGCATGTTACTAATCTCTTTATGTGTCAACTTTTTCATTTATAAAATGGAAAGAACAACCGTGGGCACTTTGGTGGTGGGAAAACTGTGGTGACCATGACTGAGGAGAGAAATCCTATATTGTGAATAAATTAGCAAGGATGTTTAAAAACTGAAAGCAAAACAAGTAAAATAAAATGGAGAGACCATCTACTATATAGGCATATATATATAAAGTATATGCTTACTCTCTAATATATGTTACATGCCCAATTTCCAGTTGTATTGTTGTTATTTAGTTATTCACTCATCGGTTAATTTCATCAATATGTGTCCAACTTTGTCTTGGGGACCATGTAAGATACGAGATACAAGATATGAATTCTGCTCTTGAGATGTTTAGAATTACCTGGACTAACACTATCTGCAACTAGAAAATAATAAAATTTAATATGTGCTATAAATGATTGAGTGAAGTGTAACACACAGGGGGAAGTTGTAACCCAACCTCAGTATGGTTTGTAGTTTTG
This sequence comes from Uropsilus gracilis, assembly GCA_004024945.1. NCBI lineage: Eukaryota > Metazoa > Chordata > Mammalia > Eulipotyphla > Talpidae > Uropsilus > Uropsilus gracilis. The sequence continues at coordinate 85,066 of PVHY01001575.1, read as the reverse complement.
CATAAAAAAAATAGAGGGGGAGAAGCAAAAATCTCTCAAATTGCTCTTACTAAGCTGAAGCGTTCCGTGGTCTACTTTTGATAGTGCCTGCCAGATGGAAAATGATGCAGCAAGGGAAAAATCCTGTGTTTACTTCTCAAAAATTAAGACAAGATGGGGGAGTATGTTTGATGGGTGGACATATGTGCATAAATATGGTATAACTCTTAATTAGTTCCTGGTGATTAAAATATAAATGATTTCTACTAAAAAAGCACAGATAGGATACTTTTCACTAATAAAGCAAGCCTTACAAGTTGTTTATTTTCACCTTGTTAAGCTAGGAATCAAAAACTAGATAAAGATTGTCAACTTATTTTGAAATATATTGATGTGCTGTTCTCTTTTTCAGGGTGGCTATGGCAACCGCATCGTCTCAAGTTCTGATTCCAGACATCAATTTTAATGATGCCTTTGAAAACTTTGCTTTAGATTTTTCCAGAGAAAAGAAACTTCTGGAAGGGCTAGATTATTTGACAGGTGTGGAAATACTTGTTTCCATTTCCATTTTAATCTTTATCTTTTGGTGTGCTTCACTGCTAAAATAATCTGCAAAAAGAAAATATGTATGGTGAAAATGCCTTTATAACCTTTAAGATGACGTATTTTTTTAGAAAAAATTTTAGCTCATGTAATGGGAAAGAAAGATGATTTATCAAATATTTCTGTGTGTAGAATTGGGTACACTATCTGTTTTGAAAAGTAAAAAAACCAAGGTTTTTGATGGATTTCCCCATATGAGCCTGTCAGCAATGCACTGCAACTTGCTAGAATTTGCAACTTGCTAGGGCTAGAATTCAGGTGGCTATTAGGGAATATCAGAAAAATCCCCGGGTGAGTATAAGTACCACTCACAAGTTTTTAAGGAAACTTAAGAATTAGCAGATTAGGAAGAAATATGTAAGAAATATTTGGCTTGTGGATAATTGTAGAAGATGAAGGATTCATCCAACCTATTAAAAATGCTGGCACAACTGGCAGTGAAAAAGGAAAGGGAGTGACAAGAGGGAGGGACAAAGAGAAGGGGAGGAGGGAGAACACCCAAAAGGCCAAAAAAGAAAAGAAATGTAAACAAATTTTATATAATTTTAAAAAATTATAAAAAAAGATTCTGGCTACCATTAGGATTAGTAAATTGCCATGTTATGAGAAAAATATACATATACAGCCATGCTACATTTGTAGCTGCTTTTGTTAAAACAGCTGCAATTTTATCTACTTTCTATCAGGCCATATTAATTTTCTGTCATGAATCCTCATGATAAATCTGTGAGATAATGATCCTCTCATTTGACAGATGAGAACCCTAACACTAATTTGCATTTGACTATTGCCAAAAATCTTTAAAAAATAATTGTGAAATACCGAGAAATAGGTCAAGGGTCATTTAATAAGAAAACCATGTGACCACTTTGCTCTAGTAGCTATGTTTATGTTTATATAGGCAGAGAAGGCCATATGGCAATCATCTCAATAACTTATGCTGTTATCTTTGCCTAAAATATCTTTATCATTGAAACAAATATGGACTGGAGGAACTTAAAGTCTCAGCACTTTGCTTCAGATTGTGATACATACAAGAAAAGCTTAAGAAAAGCTCCTCTCTACAAGATGGCGGGTTGGGCACCAGGAGTGACAATTGTAAAACTATAGAACAGAGTGTGCTTTCCTTACTTTTTTCTCTGCCTTTCCTTACAGCCCCAAACCCACCATCTATCCGAGAGGAACTCTGTACGGCCTCCCATGACACCATTACAGTCCACTGGATCTCGGATGATGAGTTCAGCATCAGCTCCTATGAGCTTCAGTACACCATATTCACTGGCCAGGCTAACTTCATCAGTAAGTCATGGTGTAGTTGGGGCCTGTGGCCAGAGATAAGGAAATGTAAGGAAGCAGTAAGCTGCTCAAGATTGGCCGGGGCTCCACGAGGCAAGTGTTTGTAAGACATGTTAGGTGTTTCATAGACAGTGTAAGCTCCCTCAAGGCATTGCAAAATCCTTATTGATGGGTGGCAATCAAGTTGTGTATTTACTTGCTGGGCAGTTATGGGGCCACTCCCATTTCTGTTATGTAATCCTTAGATTTTTTTTTCCTCAATCCATGTCACACCCCTCTCCCAAGTCAGAACACAGCTCAGAATTCATTCCTGGGTAGCTAAGCCACCATCATTGCTGATTCTATGTGTGTGAACATCTCTCTGCTTGACTTCCCACTTCATTATCATGGTAAAACACATTATGTGTCAGGACTACTGCTTCCTTTACTGTACCTATTTGTATCAGTGAATATAGTGACAAGTCTGTTTCTGTCACTTCCCCTTGTATACCATCTCTGCTTCCTTCAAAAACTGCACCAAAAATAAAAATGTGTTAGGGACCACAAAATGAGACATGTTCAAATAGCAGTCATTTAGCTTACATTTTAGTTTCACCTTCAGATAATTGGAGCAACACAAGGCACAGTAGGAACTCACCTATTGCCTCACCTATTGCCAGACCAGAGGGACCAAGCTGCTAATTTTCCTCAGTGAGCTGGGTAAAAAAGAAAATGAAGGCAAAGTTAAAGCTGGATTCAAGACTTGAACTCATTCCCACCCTAAGGTTACATCTGCATACTGCAGATCTATATATTCTTTCACTTTTGTGTTTATGTTTCTGTGTCTGACTTTACAAGCCCACACAAGAGGACTTTTTCCAACCAAACCCTCCTGATAGACTTCCTTTTTCTCTTCTGTGACAGTTCTGAGCCGCTTGGTTGTGCTGGGAAGGGGAGCGGACATTTGGGGTCAAACTCTAAAAGGACACTTGCCTCGTGCAGCTCCAACCTAAGCCACTTGGCCCGTTTAGCTATGTTCCTAGGTGTTTCTTCATGTTGTGAAGTCACAAACTCTTAAGGTTTCCCTAATAATATATACTTACTTATCTGCACTTAAACTCTCCTGCTCTAGAAATTCTTAGGGCCAGAAACTGTGCTTTTCTTTCTTGGTATGGGGAGAACAGTGGTCTCCTGGAAGTTGAGAATAAGTGCAAAAGTGATAAAGATTTAAAGGTGATGACCTCTGTTTTCAAGGATATGTAGTCCTTTGTAGAGAAAAGCTAAAAGGAAAAAAATTTTTTTCAGTCTAGGTCTCACTATTTGCCGGTGGAACCGCAGGCTCACATTGCCAGGGGTACCACAGATTCAAACAATCCCCAGCCAGGTAGATGGGATTACAGGCGTGTGCCACCACACCCAGCTGTTTTTTGGGACTAGGTCTCCTCGCTATGTTGCCCTGAGCGGGACTCGAACTGCGATCCCTAGCCCCAGCCTCTTCATAGTCTGAAGCTTACAGGTACACGCCACCGTGCCCGGCTTTAAAAGGAAAATTCTTAATAGTGTGGTAGCATAGCATCTTAGCATTGAAAGTGATCTTAAAAGTCACCTAATCTAATCTTCCATTCTACCAGACACCTCATAGATGATTATCCTGTCTCTGCTTGAACATTTCCAATAAGGGGAAGCTCACTTCTAACAAAACAGCCCATTTAGCTCTTGTACAGCTATAAATAATTGTCAGTCCTTCCTTATAAAAACCCTAACTTTTAGTCTTAGTAAATAATAATGATAAAACTAATTTGCAACAACAGTGATGAAGTATCAATGGCAATAATAATTACAATAATCTGCTTTGCCATTTGCAAACACGCCTACATACACTATCTCATTAATTCCCATGAGTTCTTACTTAACCTTATGTAATAGATAATAATCATTCTATTTTTTAGATCAAGAAACTAAGACTCAAGTTAAATGAGTTGCCCAAGGTTACAGAGCTACAAACTGAGGGAGTCAAGTTTGAATCCAAGCCTGTCACACATCATACTTAAAGCTTAACACTCCTTAAATTAAACCACAACTACCAATTAGTCCAGACTTGTGCCTCACTAAAAAACTGAATCCATTTTTTTACATAACAGCTATTGAAGTAATTTTAGGTAGAAATGATTTCAAAATTATTGAAAAGTTGCAAGAGTAAAGAACATCCATATACTCCACCAAAAATCCATCCATTGTTAAAATTTGCTCCATTTCCTTTGTTGTTTGTTAACCTTCCCTATTTCTCTATCAGCAGTTAATTGCAAACATCACATCGTTCTGACCCCGGATTCTTCAATTTATGTTTTCTAAGAATAAGGAAATTCTCCTAAAATGCCACACAACAGTTGCCAAATTTAAGAAATTTGTGTTGCTACAATACTTTTATCTAATCCACCATTCATTTTCTGGTTTTTACAGTTGGCCTAATATATCCTTATAACATATAAAGACCTCAGTGTTGTGTTTTAAAGTCTGGATCAAATACTGTTTTTAATTGCCATGTCTCTAGCCTTCTTTAACCGAGTTACATTTAATGTCACTGACATTTTTAAGTGTTCTTTAATTTCTATTATATCGCTCCTTATTGAGAATTTCTGTTTGTCTTAGTTATCTGATGCTTTGTCATGGTTATATTCTTATTACGCACTCATGGCTGGAATACTAAATAAGAGATGTTGTGTTCTCAGGGCATCATATCTGGAGACAGAGTTTCCTCTTGCCCTTCATTGGTGATGCTAATTTTGATTTTGATCAAAGACGCTACCTGTTTTCTTTACTATGTAGTTATATTTATTCTTTTGCAACTTAATACGATACCTATGCAAAGTAATTTATGTAGTGCAACTTTTAAGTCCATGAATGTATCCTGTGTCCTCATCAAGTGCATCCCACTCCCACTGTATTTTAGTATTAATCAATAATTCTTGTCTGATCCAATGTTTACTCTGATGATTGCAAAATGATGGCATTCCATTGGAGTACTCCCTCCCACATTTTCAAGTTGGTTGGCACACCAGCATTCTGCTATAAATAAGATCCTCCGCTCTCCATGTGTATGTTTATTTGTCTATGCATTATCTATGTAGTTCATAAGTTCTCTCTTTGTTTAATAGTTTATAATTCCTTGCTGTCCTTACTTATCTTGGTGCCCAATTGGCCAGATTTAGCTAGTGGGAGCCTTTTAAGCTGACTCCTGAATCTTTATATTCTCCCATCATTTTCTTATGTATGTCTGTCTATCGTTACTTCTGAGTATAGCAAAAGTTCCTAGGATAATTTTGATCTTACTATGTCTTTGAAGGCCTTGAAATCAGCCATTTTTCCAGGAACCCCTACTTCTTTTTAGTGAGAGAATGGTATTAGAGACCGACCGAGGCCTGACTACTAGACATATACAGATATACCTATCAACACACACATGCATTCACACATACTTAGCAAGTTCACTTGTATGAATGTACACTATATATGTTACTTATGAAATCATGTTCTGTTAGAGATCATGCGTTCATACAAGTTTCTCTGGTCTCAATATATCCTCCACAGATTCTTTCTTGCCTTTCTTCATTCTATATTTGCATGTTCCTATTTCTACAATGAGGACCCAACTGTCAACTTCATCAATATATGTACTCATCTGCTCAATTCCATAATCTATCTAGTTATAGAATTGCTTTGCCCATACCACTACAAAACAATAGTTAATGATTTGCTTGCTGTTCTCCTCCGGTCATCATCACTTTGATATGATTGGTTTTTCATTTAAATGCAGTTGAGTTCATTATTTTTTTTTATTGATTTTAATGTTCTGAATTTATAAAACAGTATTTCCAAAATAGAATACAAAAAGGTATACTCAAATATCATTCTCTCCCTTGTCCTTTCATCCTTTTCCCTTACTTTCATTCCATATAGGTGCCAAACTTCATTATTTTCTGAATTCCCCTTCCTGTTACTGTTTTTGGAAACCCAAGTAAATATATGTACTTTTAAAATTGCCGCTCTATGTGGCAAAAATAATACCATTCTATAAATGTTTTTTGCAATTTATTCTGGAAGTCACTCCATGTCAGTTAGTAGAGATCTTTCTCATTCATTTTTCCAGCTGCGTAGTATTTCATTGTGAAATTTGTTTTGTTTTGTTTGTTTTGTATGGTTGGATGTGTATCTGGAAGATCATGGAATTTGCTCTTTGTATTAAAATTTCACTTCCTACCAAATTAATTACAAAGCCTTCCTGATCAGATCATTTTCAATTTTTAAAAATATAAATTATTATTTTAATTTTTAACCTCATTAAGCCTTGTACTAAAGCTGTATAACTGACTAAATTGACCACTTATTTTTCTTTCCTCCCTCTGGTACAATTGTGGTTAAAAAGTGGTAAACTGACTATGAAGCAAATAACAGAAGAGAGCAATCTAGATAATCCATAGACTAGAATGGTTTGTCCTGGTTTTACTGAAGGTTAGCCAAATACATGTTTTTATTTATATATACTTTACTCTTTTAAGTAAATATTTATGGTCTAAAGAATTTCAAAAGCAGAAACTTACATCTCTGATCCCTGTCTCTACTTGGGAGGCAAGAGGTTTCCAAACAACAGTGTACTGTTGGACCATCCAACCTCAAATGTGCATTGGAGTCAGAGTTAGTTTCAAAGGAGTGAAACCATGTAGTGTCCAGTGAGGAGATACTCTTTCACTTTGGTTATAATGTTATCTCCTTGTCTTAACCATTATTATACTTGGAACCCATTTAGTTTTGAAAATGAAGGTGAGGAAGGGAGTAGGAGAATTTTGTTGCAAGCGTTGGAAGCTTTTCTACATTGTAGAAAAAGAGGAATGTTGTTCATTCCATGACTTGTGAAGTAGTGAGAGAACACTAGAGTAGGATTAGAGACTAGGGTACTACTCTTAGCACCATCACCAGCTGTTTGTGGCCTTGGGCAAGTCATTTTTCTCCTCTAGATCTTTGCTTTCTTATTTGCAAAATAAGGGAACTATGTTGTTTAGGTGTCCTTTGGACCCTGATATTCTATGTTCCTGTTCTTTGTGCAGAACTCCATCCATACAAGGCCAGGCTTGTAGCTCTCGGAAGACTGGACCTTTGGGGTAAAGATCTAGAGATCCCATAAAAGCCAAGATTCTCTGATTTTTATGGTGACATTTCCTGTATCTTTTGGCAGAAAATTGAAGTAACCTCACCTTTACTAGTGGTAAACTTAACAATTGCCAGAAGCAAGGAGCCTGGCATAAGCCTACCTCTGTGGGAGAAAAGAAACTAAGTCATCCAGGATTAAGAAACAAAATGAATATTTTTTGAGAGAGAGGTATTGATGAATTTTGAGTATGCTTCTCATCCTGTCTCCATTACCTGCCAGTTAACTTCTTTGTCTTTCCTCACATCACAGGCCTTTATAATTCAGTGGATAGCTGGATGATTGTTCCCAACATTAAGCAGAACCATTACACAGTGCATGGACTGCAGAGTGGAACCCGCTACATCTTCATTGTTAAAGCCATAAACCAAGCAGGCAGCCGGAACAGTGAACCTACCCGACTAAAAACAAACAGTATGTTGTGATGATTCCAAAAGGAGTAATCAGTTTCCCCTCCATGCCAGGGAGTCTACTTAGCACCCACAAAAGGGCAAGAGAGTAGAGGCCCTGGCCAGAGAAGGTTTGCTGGTATTGTTTCTATTTTGGGCAAGAGGTATGTCTCTGCCCCTGGGACATATTGTGTACACAATTATATATAAAATAGCTAGTGCCTTGGGAAGGGATTAGTGAAGAGTTTTTCTCTGTTCCCCACCCCCATGTTTAGGGGACCGTTGAGTAAAAGAACACTATCTGTGATCATCTGGTAAAATCCTACCATGGAGAAGCTATACCTACTAGGAATGCTTTTGACTACAAGGTACAGAAAATCAACTAACTCAGCTTAACAGATAGTGCTTGTTGTGTATTGGCTTATTGCCACATGGCCACAGCAACCTCTAGATGCCATGGTTCCTTTCAAGATAGGAAGAAAGGAGGATGGGTTAGTGCACACAATGGCTATTTGTTTCATCAGGGGAACACGCACTTCCCCACCAGCTTCCTTTACCCTGTCTGACTTCTTCCATCTGCCTCCATTTCATTAGCCATATGTAGCCACAAAGGGAGGCTGGGAGCTGGACTCTTTATAGCTTTCCTGGCCTCTAGAGTGAAAGTAAAAGATTAAAAAGTCAGGGATGGGTGTTATATTTGCTGACAGTGTTTGTCACAACTGCGTTTTGTGAAACACAGTAGTTCTTGCCATACCTAGCTAGGGCCTCTAGTAACTGGTTTTGTCATGTGCCTATCAGAAATTCTCTGTTGCGAAGGAGCCTTTACAGCAAATGTTTTCTCTGATCACTTATGATGCAGCAGTGACTCCAGTAACATCTCCTAACTATATGTTATTTACAAACCCCATTGTAAGAGGGTAAAGAATTTTCCACTTGCTGAGTTCTTAGATTGTTTTTGTTCTGCAACCAAACAATGATTGCTTCTTCAATTCCTCTCATTTTGTGTTACGTCAAACTCTCCTTATCCTAAAATCTACTCAAATTCCAATCCACTTGTTGAAATTGAAGTATAAAACATATTTGGAGAATGTGAGGCCCTGAGAACCTCTTTCTAATTTGACAACATATTGGGGGGGGCAGATCAATCTTATTCAATTGAAAATAGTGACATTTGACCTGCTTCCTTAACATAATCCAAACAGGAACCAACTTGCACTGTCCCAGGAAAGATGATTATATTGAGGCTCCCTTGTTAATGAGGGTGCTGGAGAATAAAGACAGAATTCATTACTATGTCCTCATGTTTTCTTTTTTCTGCCTTTTCAGGCCAACCCTTTAAACTGGATCCCAAAATGACTCATAAGAAGTTGAAGATCTCTAATGATGGATTACAGATGGAGAAGGATGAGAGCTCTCTGAAAAAGAGTCATACCCCAGAAAGGTTTAGTGGCACAGGGTGCTATGGGGCAGCAGGCAATATATTCATTGACAGTGGCTGCCACTACTGGGAAGTGGTCATGGGTTCCTCGACATGGTGAGTACAAACCTCTTTTTCTTTTCTCTCCCCTGTTGTAAGGTTCCTGGGACATTCAATTCTGTAGCACAGATATATCAATAAGTCAAAGGTTAAAGGCATGTTGGAAAACAGTCCTAGAAAAAAATTTCAGCTTTTAAAAATCAAGTCATTAAATATCTACTGGGTTAGAAGTTGGAAATCACTACGTCCTTTAATTGCTATCTATTAGAAACTGTAATGGTGTCAGAGGCTGCCAGCTGAGACCGGACAGGACTCATGACTGTGAAATACTATATTATCTGACTTCAAAACACAGAAAACAAAACTAACATGACAAACGTCCAGAGAGCAAAGAGCAGTTTCTCCATTCCTCCAATGTTTACCTTAAAAATATTCTTTAAAAGTTACCAGCTATATCTATATCTATATCTATATCTATATCTATATCTATATCTATATATATATATATATATATACACACAAAAATCCAATATATAACTAAATCCCGTGCCTGCTATTATCTCACTTAAACTAACGTTTTATCCAAATTTTAGTACCTTAACTATTAGTCTTCCCTAATTAAGTAGTCGCAAAACATTGTCTTAGCCACCCTTTTTTCCTCCCCGCCTAAACCCTATAAAAGACCTAATCATTTACCTTAAAGTTGCTACCAGTTATGCTTCTAAGAGCCTGCAGTCTTTAACTGTGTCAATCTCTCTCGTTCATCCTTTCTCGCAACTCTACGCCCAGCTCTGTACATTCTAAATGAGATAAAATCTCTTAATGGTATTAATATTTTGGACCCAATGGAAAAGAAGGAAAACACATTTTCAGTGATATCCTATGGTGGCTCATATAACTCACATCACTAATAAGTGCTTATTTCTCTCTCGTCTCTGCTGTCCCACAGGTATGCAATTGGTATTGCCTACAAATCGGCTCCCAAGAATGAATGGATTGGCAAGAATGCCTCCTCTTGGGTCTTTTCTCGATGCAACAGTAACTTCGTAGTGAGACATAACAACAAGGAAATGCTGGTGGATGTACCCCCGCAGTTGAAACGTCTGGGTGTCCTTCTAGATTATGACAACAACATGCTATCTTTCTATGATCCAGCTAACTCTCTCCATCTTCATACTTTTGATGTGACCTTCATTCTTCCAGTTTGTCCAACATTCACAATCTGGAACAAATCCCTAATGATCCTGTCTGGCTTGCCTGCCCCAGATTTTATTGATTACCCTGAGCGGCAGGAATGCAATTGCAGGCCTCAAGAATCCCCTTATGTTTCTGGGATGAAAGCTTGCCATTAAGTTTCAAGCGAGCATAGAATTCGCTGGCTCTCCAGTTCAGCAGTTCTTCCCTCCTAAACTTGAGTTAGTGTTCAATATATGAGATACAAAATAAAGTTTATTTGAAGCATCCAAAATAACTAGATATTACAGATTTAATTTTTGTGCATTAAGGCTTGTATTTGAATTAATGCATTTAGTTTCTCAGAACAAATTATCTGAGTAGTATGGTTTCATGCCATTGAAAAAAAATTAGAGATTTCATCTTGTCATTGGGAAACTGAAAATCCCCAATGGCATAGGAGTATAATTAATGCTGGAAGGAATTGGGGTAATTCTAGGTAAATAATGTAGATGTTCTGAATAAGGGGCTAGCCAGGTGAAGGAGAGGCACCAACCTTTCTAGTACTGGCTAATTTAGCCAAATGGAATTTTGAAATATCAATTCATCACATGTTGCTTTTGATAAATAACAAAAATCAAGGATTTATTATAAAGAAAACATGTATGTGTATATATAACATAAAATGAATAAATGACCTATTCATTTTATAATTATATATACATAAACTTTTTGTTTTGCTCATTTGAGTGAGAAATATACTGGAAGAAAAAATAAATTATACCATCCATTTTTGTCCCCTTAGAGGGATATCAAAAATCAAGGAACATTTCTCCCTTTATCCCTCCTGTCATAAACACATACACATGCACTAATCCATAGATGGTAAAGAAGAGTACCAGGTTGAATAAGGAGATTGGAATCACTGTTGCATATGAGATGCTATGTAGCACATGCCCACTGATGCTACCTTGTGGAGTTTCTTCTGAGTTGTTAAGAAATCTGTCAGAATATTTCAAAGAAATACAGTTCTATTACCTGAAGTACATAGTTAACTATAATTAGGCTAATCAAAAAAAAAAAAAAAGGTTCTATAGGAGCCTGTTTTATTTGCTTAATCACTAAGAATGGAGTGTTACCTAACATAATATGCGACAACTATTTGCATATAATTGTATTTGTGTTTTAGGTAACACACTTCTGAAGTGTTTAAGAATACCTGCGAACAGTTTGTTTTATTCAACAGGCTCAATAGTCATTCCTCTTTCTATCTTGTTTACACTGTTCATCTACTTAGCCAATCCTTCATGGCAAATGCAAGCGTAAACTACATCCTGATTGTTATAGTTGCTTTATGGTCTGTGCTTTTGTTTGTCCCACCGCAGGGATGGGACATGTCAGAAACAGAGCTTGCTCCTTTCCAGGAACTGGGTATGCTTCAAGGAATCAACTCCTTGGGGATTGTGAAAACAATACTGTGTAAAAAGCAGTATCTGTAAGAGGCCCCCAGATTGGAGCCCTGAAACAATGCCAAAATTTCCCCTTCCTTTACACCAGAGTGGATGTTCCTTTATTAATTCATTTAACAAACTACTAGATGCCAGGTACCATACTGCTGCTAAAAGATTGATGAAACACAGTCCATAGTGTCAAATGGCTTACTATTCTGTGATAATACTATAGACAAGATTTTGATCTAAAACTCTTAAATAGCGATTATGTATTATTTACCCAACATGGAAAATGACTGATGCAGATACTGGTGGCAGACTTAAAATTACATATGTAGTATCAAAATCAGGTTTTTGATTTTAATTAAAAAGGATGTTATTTACTGCTAATCAGGAAATGAGTAAGCTTGGTAAAATTCGGTAGTATTGGAAGATACTTTTATGTAGTGGAAAGCTCATAGCCTTTGTACTAAAATAACCGTCGTTCCTCTGCCATTTACTAGCTGTGTGACCTAGGGCAAATGCTTCATGTCTCTGAGCCTCTGTTTCCTCTTTTGTAAAATAATACCTACCTCACAAGGCTGTTACAAAGATTTAGAGAGAGAACATATCTGCCTAGCACAGTGCCTGGCATTTTTGAGTGTGCAACAAAGATTAGTCTCCTCCTTGCCCCAACCCCAATACAGTGTGACTGTGCTTTAAAATGTCTGCCTTCCTAAATCACTTGGTTTTCTTTAACAAAATAAATGTGACCCTCACCTTTATGAAAGCTGTCACTGATTCCCCAGGCATATTTTACATAAGGTCCCATCCTTTGGGTTTGGCTTTTCAAGTCTGTTTTCCCATTCGATGTTTCTGTCCTCCCTGGTTTCCCACCACACATTGATCACTTGAACCAGGCTTCAGTCACATAAGTTGTTCTTCAGGCCTGAGCAGACACATTATTAGCAATGTTGATACCCAGACTAAAAAATAGGAGTTGTTCTTAAATTAATGGGATAGAGTGAGAATGCTGTAAGTGCAGAACATTCCACATCTACCCCAGTCTACTTTCCTTTACCTCATCCTTGAGTCTCCCAGGTCATGAATTTTTTTTTGAGCCCTTTGTATGTTAGCCCCCTGGGACAATGCTTAAATTTTCCCACCAGACTTTGGACTTTAGTCTGGACCACCTTTCTCATCTCCATCCCTCTCAACAAGGTTAGCTTCTGACCTCTTAGACTGTTCTTTACAGAGCTCCTGACTCCCATGGTTCTCTGTAGAGCTCCCATGGCCCCCTGACCGTCGCCTCTCTCAGCAATAATCATACTGTATATCAGGTTTTTCAAAGTGTGGTCCTCAGGCCACCTATGTTAGAATCACCTTTGGTGTTTGTTAAAAAGATTCCTCATTCCTCATCCCTGATCAACTGAATTAGAGTATCTGGGCACACAGGTGGAATGTTACATTTTCGACAAGTTCCCCAGGTAATTCTGATGCACAAAAAAGTTTAATGTATAATCATCTTCCCTACTAGAGTGTGGGTGTCTTGAGTGCAGGAACTGTTTTTTGTTGTTACTGTGTCTTTTTAACACCTCGCATAGTGAGTGGAGCAGAGTAGTCGCCTGGTTAATGTTTACTGAATGAGTGTATGGACAAATGGAAAATCAAAGTTTCCTTTTTGTACTCTTGGTATCCATACTGGTGTTTGCTATTTCCTGGACAGAAAAGCTTGGCTACTTCTCCATTTGATCTGTATTGGTATTTTGCAGATGTCCCAGGATGTGTACATATCAGTAAGCATTGTCATCCCCAAAAACTCTTTGGGAGTTATCTTGGGGTAATGTCTGGAGCAGGTGGCACTATTTTTTCAGTAACTTTGTCTTTTCAGAGTTTGTTCTTTGAAAGTGGACTTAAAGTTTGGTTCTAAGCAAAAACCATTCAGAGCTAAGCCTAGGAATAAACTGGAACATTCAGCTGGGTCTGGGATAAGCAATAAAATTTCTAAGTCAAGTAATGAAAAGTGCTTTCCAAGAAACCACTCAGTGACAGAGAGACTGTTCAATGGAGACTTTCATAGAATACTGGCAATGCCAAGGGCCTTGAGAGAAGTTGTTGACTAGCTCTGCTTAAACACAGTTGGGCGAAGGGATTAGGGCCTGTATTTAACACCGTAGGGAAGGTTACACCATAAAATTTTGTTGTTGCTCTGCTCAAACTATTCCAAAATCCTTCTGCTACAATTTTTTTCTGTCTGCAGTTGATACTTGTTTCCACTTTTTATATGATCTTATTGAAGAAAGCACAAAAATAATCAAAAATAAAATCGAACCTGTTTTAAGAATATGAAATTTTAATGTCACATTGAAATTCTGCCTACTTGTTAAGAGTAACTGCATCTGGATGTATTTTTATCATGTAATTCCATTGTGTAAATTTGGATGCAGTGAAATTCAGATAATAGCAAAATCGCTTACGTTCTTTTCAGCTAAAATACAGTTGGTGACTTTTCTACACTTCCATCGTTTACATATTTATATATGACTACCTGGATGGAGCGATCCATGGATGGACTTTTTGATAAGCTCACATCAAATATTTGATACGCTTTCCTCCACAGACTGGAGAAGGTGAGGCTGATAAGAACCACTCCTACACTTATTTTAATTCCTGAAGCCATTTGCACCCTCAGAGCCATGGGGCTATATTTGGCTGTGTGTTACAGGGTGACCAGGCTGACTGCCACCAGGTCAGGTAAAACTGCCTTTTATGGTTTGATTTGCTGGCTTCAGACATATGCTGTGTTGTTAAGGTCTAGAATATTTATTAGACTACGGTTGGACTATTTTTTAACAAATGCTTTACCCCAGGCTTATTTGTACTGGGAGCTTTGGACCAATAGTATCTCTCCTAGTGACAAATCTGAGCATCTGCAAATTACACAGCCTCATCCCTCAAAAATAACCCAGCCCATCCAAAATGCTATATTATGAAATAAATAAATATATATGTATTCATGATTTCTTGGTGGTTTCTCACTGCAATTTAATTGGGGGAGGTGGCCAGAGGTACTGGAATTGCCTGATTTGGAGGGAATTAATTAATAAAGGGTAGAGATTTGGGCAGAGAGGATCTGGGAATGAGAAAACTGAGATCCAAAGATGAAGACTTTGGTTTCAGGAGCAGAATTGGATCACGAAGACTACGCAAATGAAAGAGTAATGTTTACAGAGACATGACAACATTCAGTTTCAGGGATGTGAGCAGGAGATGGGACTTTCAGAAGAACAAAGAAAATGCCAATGTTACAATTTAATGATTTATATGGGATAAGGCCTGAAGCCAGTGAGTGAGCAGTCATACTATTAAACACCTGGCCGATAGAAGGAGCCTGGGAGAGTTAGAAGGTCTTTGTTGCATTTGGACAAACAGGCACCCATAAATTTAATGCATATCACTGTCATTCCTTGAATATTACATTTTTTTTCAAACGAAGTTTTATGGCAACCTTGCACAGAGGAAGTCTATGGGTGCCACTTTTTCAAAAAAATGCTCTCATCCTGTGTCACATTTAATGACATTGTCTTTTTAGACTGCTAAATCGCACACTTACTATAGTATAAACATAACTTCTGTATGTACCTGGAAACCGGAACATTTGTTTGATTTGCTTTATTGAGATACTTGTTTTATTGTGATGGTCTGCAGTGGAGCATATAGTATCACAAAGACTGTACCTGTAGTCTCATCAGAGTTGTAGAAACTAAAGGGGACACAAGGTGAAGTGAAAAAATGGCAGCCAAAGTGACTTGAAACTTTGCCACACCAAGACCCTATAGGAACTAGAACCAAAGGCAAATGGACAAAAATATTAACAAGATAAGAATTTGGAATATGGCTTTAGAGGTCAAGTTGGAAAGCAACCTGGACAATAGTCAAATATGGGGCTATTATACACAGCTAAGATTTTATATGTTGGGGGAAGTAATGTTTTGGAAAGGCTAGTTCCATTTGATGTGACAGGTTAGAACAAACATGGGGTCTTTGTTCTACCACCTAGGAACAGAATTAGTTACAGACTCAGTGAAGTTCAGTCCGTAAGTGAGTGCAAGATCTTTTATAAACGTTAGGGATAACACGTAGGTTGTTTCGTAGATACTGAAATTATGTAGAGCCAGAGAGTTAATAAATATGACTTTAATACTGACTTCCCAGAGGTAGAGAACCAAGGTGGTCTCCTATAACTGTTGGGCACAGTATACAAATTGCAATTGTGGCCAATCTGGTCTGGTCGTTCAGGCATTTTATGTTCATATTCTCAGTGCTCTCTTCATGTCTGTTGGGAACATATCAAGATGAAAATGGTATCCCTAGCATGTATAATCTATGGTGTACCCAATTCAATCATCTTTCCCAAACAGTGTTTGATCTGTGAACCTACAGTACTGCTGGGAGCTGAAAAAGAAAACCCTCACTGGAGATGCGAGTTGAGAATAGAAGCTCTTACTAGATTAGTACAAAGATGCTTAGTAAATGGTTGAGTAGAATTAGATGCCAATAAACAGAATGACAATGGCCAGCCTTGCACGATGGGACATCTTAGGTGAATACCACAGCACCATTGTATAATACCTCTCAGGTATGTATCCCTGGGCTAGTATTCCCACAGCTGCTTGCTAACAGGGTATTGTTCAAATCCACTGCCCTTCATAGGGAAACACAAGAATGAGTCGATGTGCTAATGGAAGAGTGTGGGCAAAAATCACACCCCTGTCAACTTTTGCTTCTACCTCTTAGAAAACAAGAAATGTTAATAAGGCCCTTCAAGAGATAATTCTGCTGCTGCTTATCTTGAGCACTGTGATATACTTGAAACATGAGTCACAGCAAGCAGCTATTAAGCACACAAAGCAAGGCCAAGTTCAAGACCTGATTCAGCAGGTAAAAATACAATGAATCACATTTAGGATCAACTTACTATTTACATGGTGAAAGAAAAAGTATTAAAAATTTACTGCTCCTAAAGGTCTTTGTTTAAAGTTCAAAAAGGATGATGCCCCCCGAAAAGGTCAGAGAAAGGCAGAAATACTTGTGGGATAACCCGTTTTGAAGAAGCCAGTTCTAGACTTCAGCAAAAGGATGGTATCTTCTGTAGTTCTATTCCAAGTGGGAAAAATGAGGAAGACTTGTATCTCAAAACCCAGGATGTTGGAAGCAGCGAAAACCTGTCATGACAGCTTCCCAGGTGAGAGGGGAGATAGGGAAGTGGGAGAGGGAGTAGAAGCAGCTCCTCTCAGATGCCCATCCTCATGGAGGATCATGGGCATTGCGCCAAGACTTGGATAGCTGTGGTTCAAATTTTTACCCATGGAACCTATGTGCACAGTGCAAGATTGCCAGGGGACCAAGGTGGAGCTTTCCTCCCAAGGCAGCAAGCTGAAGGCCCAGGTACCTTCCCTAGGGATAGGCAAAAGAAAGTGAATTCAGGCTCTATTGAGAAACTCCCTCTCTCTTTTTAATCTATTTAGGTTCTTTCATCCTTTTCAGTCTCTGGAGTTTGATGGGGTGGATTAAGGGATTAATAGGACACAACAAATGCAGGCCATGAAAGATTCAGTACCAAGGCCAGAGAATTCCAAAGCTCAAATCCTTTGCTCAATTTGGACTTTAGATTTTCAGCTATGAATTGTAATCAATTTCTTTCTTTTTTTTTTTTTTTGAGACTAGGTCTCTCTATTTTTGCCCATGGAACCGCAGGCTCTCGTCTGGGGTACACAGACTCAAGCGATCCCTAGCCTCAGCTTCCCAGGTAGCTGGGATTACAGGTGCGCGCCACCACTCGCAGCTATTTTACTGGAACTAGGTCTCGCTATGGGCCCCAGGCAGGACTCGAACCGCGATCCCTAGCCCCGGCCGCTTCATAGGCTGAAGCTTACAGGCACGAGCCACCGTGCCCGGCTGTAATCAATTTCTAAGGTCACTTACAGCCCTTAGAGATTAATTTCTGTAAATGCAAATTTAGTGCACCTAGTGGTAAAAGCCTAATTTTCATACCTACACTAAGAATGTTGGGACATGGGGAACCCCATGACTATAAGAGGTAGATAGTGTTATTTAGGATCTCCAGCAGATTCATTTTTGGGTGATCAGCATGCCACCATACACATTTGGGTTCACTCAGACCTCTCCTGCCAATTTCTCCCACTTTCATTTGCCACAATTGTTTTTGTGCTTTCAACTGCAGTCCTCTTCCCTCTATCCTGGTTTACGCATTAACTGCATAGGATGCAAATGCTACTCAAGCTAGCTCTATCTCCCTTTCAGATTTCAGACAGCTGCCTGGCAGTCTTCCATGTGTCCATGAAACACAGGAAATGAAAAAGACATTCTATTTTCCAAAGACAAGGAAGCCACTTCATGTAGGGGGTCCTTCCCCTATGCTACCTTCCCCAATCATAGCCTTCCCTCTCAAACTCCCACAAAACACATCCTGTATATCACAGAGGACAAAGCCTTGGTATAGCCACCAGTTCATGTTATTAGTCATTCATTAAATAATCTATTGATAACCTTTGCATAGGTATTGGAATCAGTGATGAATAAGGCAGTCTCTACTCTCAGGAGACACATACTATTGAGAGGAGACAAGCTGTAATGAATGAACACTTTCGTAATAATAGCCACCACTGCTTTCACTGTCCCTGGCACTATTCTAAGCACTTGAGATGTGGTAACTCATTGAATCTTACCAGCAAATCTATGAGGTAAAAACTATTATTAGCTCCATAGAACACGAAGAGTTAATCCCTGCGTCCCAGTTCCAACCAGCAGACTCCCTGGTGCCTGCTGGTGAGCTGCTGGCAGGATCTTGGCCACGGCGTTCTTTGGCAAGACCTAAAAGAACTTCAGACCCAGCACGAGGAAATAACCCAGCCCAGAGTCTCCTGGATTCCGAGTTGACAGCCAGGATTCCCGGGACCTTGCCAGGTACCCTTAAAGCAACCTGGTGCAGTTCTGTCATCTTCTTTACCTCCCGCCCCACCTCTCCCTCTTCACTCTCCTTCCTCCGCCCCCTCCACACCCCTCCTTTCCAGGCCAGCCCCTCCCTGAGAGCCGCCTCCTCTCTGAGTCATTTCCCCTTCCCCGCCCCAAGACCTTGGGTCTCTCTTGGAATCCCTTCCCGCTGGCAGGAAGTAAAGGAAAGGCAAACTGTCTTTGGGAACCAGGTGAGCGCTTTCCCCAGCGCGGTAGAGAAAGGCGGCTCGTGGCCAACGGTCCCGTCCGCCCCCAAATCGGAGGTGCTGGAAATCCAGGATGTTCCCGCAGGTTGAGCAGCAGGCTTTCCTATCTTCTGCAGGCCCCGGTGGCCCAGTGTGGGAGGTGCCACGCCCGCCCGGCGTCTCCTGGGACAAGTGGAGGGAAGTGCATGCTTGGCCGGCGGGTGCGGCTCGGTCGGGTGAGCCCAGAGCGCCTGGTAGGGACCCCGCGGCCCTGTGAAGTTGCAGGGCGGGGAAGGCCTCGGCCGTACCCCAGGGTCCCGCCCAGGCGAGGGGAGTGGCCCAGAAGGCCGTGCGTGGGTTTTGGAATTTACGGAGGGCTTAACGTGGGGATATGCGGAGTATATCCGCAAGTGCGCGGCGACGTCTAGGGGCGTGCGTAGGGCTGGGCTGTGCGCGCGCACGGTTGGGGATGCATGCTTGGAGGCGTGCTTCGGGGCACGGGAGACGGGGAGAATTGCTGACCGACGCGAGAGTGGGGACAGACTCTGCGTGCCGGTCTGAGGTAAAGCTTTCCCTGACTGGCTAGCTGAGCTGAAAATTCAAGATTCTTAACTTTTGGGGGGAGTTGTTAAGGGTGAGTAGGGCAAAGTCGGCAGCGACCCGTGGGAAAATCCGAGGAAACCTCTTGACTGTCTCCATGTAAAGACGCTTTCGTGGGCCTGTGGGCTGTAGCCACGGCATGTAGACCCAGATGATACTAAGTAGTGGAGTTGGGTAGAGCTGCGATTTGAACTAGATCTGTCTTTAAACCCCAGATGATTAAAAAGGGGAGGAAAATCAGTAAGTTACTTTAGTATTTGTCATGATGTCTTTTGCTTCTGTGGGAGGGGAAATGGAACGGGTGCTTGCTCTGTCTCTTGACCCGTCCTGGTCTTGGTGTGGCTTCGAGGTTAGATGATTGTTGTTCATCTAAGACATGGTGTGTGGTTGAGGGGCATCATTACCCCGTGTCTCATAGCCTTCCCTGTAAGACCTAGGTGCTAGATCTAACAAAATCCCTCCCCGAAGTCCCCCACCCGTAGTGCTCCTCTCAGGTCTGCATCCTTGTCTGATCCCCCCCTTAGTCCCCAAGGGTCTCAACAGCCTGTATGTGTGGGGTGGGGAGAGTGAGTCTAAGACTGAGACTTGGTGTTGGGTAATTGACTAGAAGATCCTGTCTTTGCCATGAACCCATTGTATGACCTGAAACAATTTTCCTGATCTTCCTGTGTCTCCTCATCATTTACAAAATTGGAGAAAGTGTAAATAAGACCGTAACATATTCCCAGCACAGGGAGCATTTAGTAACGGCAGCCTACCTAGAAGTATCTCCCTCGCTGTTATCATTCAGGAAAGTTAAAGTAAAAATTGTATTCTGAAAGAATATATTAAACTGCTGATTTCTTGTTGGTTTCTTCTATGCATATCTAGCTGTGAAATCCTAAGCCACAGCCAAAGTCCCCCAGGTTCATCTGCAAAGTTCCAAAGTAAGTGGGGACTTTAGTTTGAATTCTTTGCAAAGTTTAGTTAGGTAATGATTAGTCCAGTATCAACTCTCACCGGGTTTTGCCAGAGGCTGTGAGCTAAGACCTGTGGAGACTCATGCTGTGGATGAAGAAAACATCATTCCACTCTTATCTGTCTTCAGAATGCTGAAGATGGGAACGGCATGATTGACCTCTGGTGGGCAGCAGTGTCACCATTCCTCCAACGAATGAGAGACCTTCTTTAGGAGATTACAGCAAGTTAATAAGTGAATCCCCTGCCCCCAAGTATCCCACAGAAACTAGTTCAATCTGATTTTGCCTAAGCCACTTTTTCCTCTTATCTGAAACCTATAAAAGGGCTTGTGGGGTACATTAAAGTTGCTGTTTGGTTCATGCTTCCAATCAGCCCTCAGCCTCTGCGGCTGAGCTATTTCTCATTGTCCTTCCTCATGCCCCGGGGCCCTGGCTCTTTACAGGGTTTGCTGCCTTGCTCTCCAAACCTTGCCTCCTTCCCTCTCCTTCATTCTCCCCATTGGAGTCAGAGTTGTCTTTCACCCTGAATGACAGAAGAACTGGTTGGCTCAGAGCACCTTGGTGTAGGACAGATTTTGTTTAGATCCCAACTGTAGCCAGCTCCTTCACTTTCTAGTTGTGTAAATTTAGACACATTATCTCACCTCTTTAAGAATTATTTTCTTTATCTGTAAAACGGGTAACTATGGTCTTTTTGTCATGCTAGTGTTGTGAGAAGTTACAGAGATAATGCATAGAGAACAGCCCATGGTAGCTGCTCAGTGAATTTTAGGTTAAATTGGGTAAAGGTCAGTGAGGTTGTCAACAAGAGGGGGTGAAGTGGTGTACCATGGTTTTAAACTGAATAGGGAGTAAAACAGTGAGGTGGCAATGCAATGAACTGTAAATTGGGAGGAATCAAAGGTAAGGGATCCTGATGAGAATGAAGAGTCGAGTTCTGAGAACCAAGAATAGGAGTTAAGAGGTTGTAGCATGATATTTTAATAGTGAGGTTTAGTAATTCTGAAGTGGAACAGCTCCATGTTCATGCAGTGGTCTAGGATACTTAATGGTCAGAAAGATTTTGTGAAGTGGCATGTGGACAAAGGTTGTTGAAGTAGAGGAGATGGATGAAAGGACCGTGAGGCTAGTATGGCAAGTCATCTGTAATCATTGAGTGTGCTTATACGGATGGAGGGTTGGGATGGAGGGGAAAATTGAACTTGTACCAAAACCAAGGAACCAAAGATCACCCTGATTAATAGGGAACAATTATTGATTTCACAAATACTTACAGAGTTCCTACTAGATGTCAATATATAACAAGACAGACAAAAACCCTGCCCTCGTGGAGCTTAGAGTCTAGTAGAAGTGATAGTTGATATTAATAATCTCACCTGAAAAATAGAAAACTGCGAGCAATTAGGTAAGAACTATGAAGGAAAATAAAAATTCTATAAGTGCTTATAGAATAAGAGGACCTGGGAAGCTAGGGAAGGTTTCCCTGAAGAAGTGATGAAAGATTAATTGGAATAGATGATGGTGAATTAAGGGTGAGTGAAAGAAATGCTCAGGTAGAGGAAACTTGCAACATGTGCAAAGGCCTGAAGCTAGAACACTTAAAAGGGACTTGAAGAACTGAAAGCATCTCTTATGGCTAACAACATATTAAACAAGGGACAGTATTGTGAGCTGAGGATGGGTGACATGTTGGCCACCTTAATTATTTGGGCTTTATTTTAGGAGCATTGGGAATAATCCTATTAAAAGTTTTTGATTAGCTGAAATGACATGAGAAGATGTCTCTGTATTTGTATGTGTATTTTCCCACAGTTTATATATAATTGAGATATAACATTATATAAGTTTAAGATGTACAATAATATTACTTGGTATATGTATATATTTCAAAATGATTATCACAGTACTGCTTAAATAATGCAGAACTATATGCTTGTTATGAAAATTAAACAAATTGCAGAAGAACAAATTGTCAAGTCCAGTTTGTATCTGTATGAGTACTGTAGAATATGTACAGGCACATCTCAGATATATTGCAACTTCCATAACCACTGCAATAAAGTGAATGAAGGGACAGTGACTCAGATGATCATTTTGGTTTCCCATAATAAAAATTATGTTTATACAATACTGTAGTCTATTAAGTGTACAATACTTTGCCTGAAAAGACAGTGTACATACTTTAGTTAAATGTGACAGACACAGGAAGTGAGTATTTGCTATTAGAAAAATGGCAATGATAAACTTGCTTGAAAAAAGGTGAGCACAGACTTCAATTTGTAAAAAAAAAAAAAAAAAAAAAAAAAAT
>PVHY01001575.1:0-62350 GCA_004024945.1 Uropsilus gracilis | reverse complement strand
TTTTTTAAATTACTTAATGTAATGTAAACGTATATTTTCATGGTAACAGGTTAAATACACAAATATAAAGAGAGTAAATTTTGAAACTTACTTTTCTGTTACCTTCCTTTTTGCTGTCTCACTGTGGAAAAAAAGAAAAAGCTCCAATAACTGTCAATAGTTTGGTGAGCATTCTTACGTTCCCATTTCCATGCATTTATGTGAAAAAATAAGTATGTCTACACATATGTATTTTTTTACATAACTAGATTTACTCATATTGTTATGCAGTTTTAAAATTTTTACTGACTTAATTACACATATATATATATGAATACAGTTTTTTCTTTCAAAAGACTAAATGTTACAGTGAAGAATAAAACCACTTTATCATTGATTTCCTCCTCTCCAGACTCAATTTGACTTAATGCCTCACAGACCTTACCTATTTTATTTATTTGCAAACATTTTGATACACAGACACATGGAAAGTATATTTAGTGTTTTTAAAAAATTTAAATTGCATTATGCTTGTATGTATCTTTCTGCTACTACTACTTTCACCCAAGATTATATATGAGAAGTTTTTCATGTTAGTACATGTAAATCTAGCCAGTTCTTTTCACCATTGCATAGTCGTCTACAGAATAGATGGGCTATAATTTGTGTAGCTGTTTCCCCATTGACAGTTCCAGATTTTTGCTAATACAAAACATGCTGCAGTGTATATCTTTGTACATGTCTTTCTCTTTCCTTTCTTGACTGGCATTTTTCTAAATGCTACTTTTAGGCAATCCTAGAGTCTTAGGCATACCCAGATTTGTTTCAGAACTCTCTCTTTGGCTCTACTGGTTCATTTATTTATGTGTGCATTCAAGCACACTTCATTTCCGTAGTTTCAGAATGTTTGCTATTTGGCATGGAGTGAGTATTGTTTTCTTCAGTGTTTTGCTATTTTTTTTTTTGAGACTAGGTCTTTCTATTTTGTCCAGGGAACCACAGGCTCACGTTGCCAGGGTACCCACGGACTCAAGCGACCCCCAGCCTCAGCTTCCCAGGTAGCTGGGGTTACAGGCGCAAACCACCACGCCCAGCTATTTTTTGGGACTAGGTCTCACTGTGTTGCCCCGGTCGGGTCTCAAACCCGTGGACTCAAGCAATACCTAGTCCTGGCCTCACTCCGTAGGCTGCGGTTAAAGTCACGTGCCACCGTGCCCGGCCAGTTTTTGCTATTTTTGCATATTTTTCATGAAGACTTTATACTCAGATTATTGTACTGAAATAGAATCTTCCTGGCATTTTTGTTGGCATTTTATTGAGTTTATAGATTTAACTGGTGGAGTATTGGTATCTTAATGCGTTTTCCTTTATATTAATAGATGTGATAAGACTCCATTTATTCAAGTTTTTAAGTCCCGTAATGATAGTGTTTCATAATTTTCTCCATAAGTTTCATGAATATATTTGGGTTATTTCTAGATACTATTATGGTTTTTGTTACTATATTTTTTAATATATTTTTTTAAATTGAGGTAACATTGGCTTACATTATTGTTGGTATTCAGAAGTATAGGATCCCCCTCCTCAGGTGTTGCCACAATAGTTCACCCACCATTACACCACTATATCACCCATAACCCATTACCATAGTCCATTGTGTTCCCTTCCCTGTTTTGCTCTCGACCATCCCTGACCTTCCCTCCTACCCCCTTGATATCTCTCCCTGTGCTTCCCCATGCTTCAATTCTATAGTCAGTTTCATTCTTTTATTTTCTTAACACTCTTTATTGAAGAGGCTTTCCTTGTATATGTTCTTGGCCCCTTTGTTGTAGATTAACTGTTCATATAGGTGTGGGTTCATTTCTGGGTTCTCAGTTCTATTCTTTTGGTCTGTGTATCTTTTTTTGTTCTATTACCAGCCTATTTTAATGATTGTGGTTTTATAGGATAGTTTGACGTATAGAAATATTATGCCTCTGTGCTTGCTCCATGATTGCTTTGGCTATTTGGGGTCATTTGTGGTTCTGTATGATTTTAGTTAAGTGTTTGTTCCAGTTCTTTTTGAAATGTATTTGATATTTTTAAAGGGTTGCATTGGATCTGTAAGATGGGGAAGATGGTCATTTTGACAATGTTGATTCTTCCAATCCATGACCAAGTAATATTTTTACATTTCTTTGTGTTTTCTGTTTGCTTTAACAGTGTCTTACAATTTTCTTTGTATAGCTCTTTTAACTGTGTTAGTTTACTCCTACATGTTTAATTTTTTTACTGATTGCATATATATATATATATATGTACATACACACACACATATATAGATATTGCATCATTGTCTACCCTCATGCGTACATGAGGGTTTTTTTCTTTCTATTTTTTCCTTTGATTTCCTCATTAACTCAGTACTTTTTTTTTTTCAGTAGTACGTTGTTCAGTTTCCATGTGGTGGCTGTCTCTCTCTTCCTTTGGGTTCCATTTGCTTATTAGGACTGCTTTCCTGACCTTTTTTGAACCTGTGTTTATCTTTTAGGCTTAGATGATGTATCTCCTGGAGGCACCAGAAGGTTCAGTGAGGCCCAACCATGTCAACTAATTGTATTAAAATTTATCTTTTACTTTCTTTTAAGTTCTAAAAAAACTGAAATAAAACACTTCTTTGATTATACTTTTTTCCATTTTATTTCATTAAGGGTTTCAAAGTAATGATTTTCTAATTCTACCATTTCTTTCAGCATTTATTATAAGAAAGACAGTATAAAAGCTTAACTGTCTCTGCAATTGCCAACTTTTTAAGTAAGGAGCTAGTGCCCTATTCCACATTGACAGTTATATGTAAAAGCGAGTCTGCATTCCTGGGGTTAACCTGTCATGGTGTGATGTGTACTTTTTAGTGTACTGCAGAATTTGAGGGACTAATATTTTATTTAGCAGTTTTGTGTGTGTGTTCATGAGTGAGATTGCTGTAGCAGTCATTCTTAAGCTGGTGCTGAAACCTACCCTCCAAGGGGTATTTGGAAATATCTCAGGTGCTTTTGATTGTCACAGCTTGTTGTGTGTGCTTGTGGACAGTCTCTGGCATTTAACTAATGTGTATCAAGGATGTTAAAAGAATTACCCCACCAAAAATGCCATTGGCACCCCTATGAAAAGTGATGGACTCTAGTTTTCTTGTGCTTTTCTGATTTTGTTATTAAGGTATTTTTATATCTAGGTTCATAAGTGACACAGACTTATAATTTAGTTCTCTTTACTTGTCCATTTTGATAGCAAGGTTATTTTATATCCTATAGTTGTATGGTGTTATTTTCTTTTTACTTTGTTATGAAAAATTTTATATGAAGTTTGACTAGTCTATTTGATGGTTTGCTTAAACTTTCCCAGAAAACATTTTGGGACTGGTGATTTTTCAGGTAAATTATCATTTAAAACTCTTCCATGATTAATTGATCTATTTAAATTTTCTGTTTTTGAGACTTGTTTCAGTTTATTTTCTTAGAAAGTACTCATTTGCCTAGGTTTTTAAAAATACTGGTAAAAAAAGTTTATAGTATTTTTTAAAACTTCTTCTGTATCTATAATTTGGTTTCCTTTCATTTTTTTTCCAGGTTTGTTTTATTTTTGCATCTTTATATGTATTTACAGCATTTAGGCAACATTGCTTTACAACACTATATGTTTCAGTTCAGCTTCACACCTCATCAAATGTATGTGTCAGGCCACATCCACTACCAAAGTTCTAGATGTCATCTACTGCATTCCATTTGAGCACCATTTCACCATTTCTCCCACTCCTGCATTTTCCTTTTTGTTTTTGAATCTAAGGGTTTGTTTTTGTTTTGTTAATTCATTTGCTTTGTTTCTTTATATTTCACATATGTTTGAAATCATACAGTATTAGTCCTTCTCTTTCTGACTTGTTTCACTAAGTGCACTCTATTGCAAGTCCATCCACATTGTTGCAAATGGCATGATTTCATGATTTTTCATAGCTGAATAGTATTCCAGTGTGTACATAATCTACAGCTTCTTTATCCATTCACCAGTTGATGGGTTTAGGTTGTTTCCATGTCTTTCCTTTTGTTAATAGTGCTGCAGTGAACATAGAGTTGTGCATATCTTTTCAAATTTTAGTGTTTTCATATTCTTTGGATCAATAGCTAAAAGTGATTTGTATGGTATTCTATTCTTTTTTTTTTTGAGACTAGGTCTCTCTATTTTTGCCCATGGAACTGCAGGCTCATGTTGCCCATGGTAGCACAGACTCAAGCAATCCCCAGCCTCAGCTTCCCAGGTAGCTGGGATAACAGGCATGCGCCATCACGCCCAGCTATTTTTTTGGAAGTAGGTCTCGTTATGTTGCCCCGAGCAGGACTCGAACCGTGGTCCCCAGTTCCAGCCATGGCTTCCTAGATTGCCACTTACAGGCTTGCGCCACCATGCTTGGCCCCAATAAAAACCTTAATCGCATTAAGAAAAAAATAGAACAAATACTATTGAAATCTATATAGACCCATAAAAAACTCAAGTAGCAAAAGCTTTTTTGACTCAAAGGGGAAAGAATGGAGGCATTGCACCCCAGACTTCAAGCGGTACTACAAGCAATTATGATAAAAACAACATAGTATTGAAATAAAAATAGACACACAGAACAAAGGAATCAAATAGAAAACCCAGAAAAAAAAACACTCCAGAAAAAAGGAAAATGAAGGAAAAGATAAACATCCGGGACTGCATTAAACTAAAAAGAGATAATGATTAAAGCAAAGAGACTCCCAGATGAATGGGAGAAAATATTTGCTCACCATATGACATATAAGAGACTGATGTCCATATGATGGATAAGGAACTGATACCAAAGATCTGCAGTGAACTCACACAACTTAACAAAAACAAAACAAACAACCCAATCAAAAAAGCAATGGGCAGAAGAACTGAAAAGATGCTTCTCCAAAGAAGAAATGCAAATGGCCAACAGGCCCATGAAAAAATGTTGAAGATCACTAAATGCAGATCAGAACCACGGTACCATACCACCCCACTCCAGTGAGAATGGTTCACATTGAAAAAAAACAGAAACAACAAATGCTGGAGAGAATGTAGAGATAAAGGAATCCTCTCACATTTCTGGTGCGATTGTAAACTGGTTCAGCCACTGTGGAAAGCTGTGTGGAGGTTTCTCAGAACACTAAACATGGGCCTACTATATGATCCAGTGATTCCAGTCCTGGAATTTACCCAAAGTACACAAAAACATTGATTGAAAAAAGAAACCTGTACTTCTGTGTTTACTGCAGCACTATTTACAATAACTGGGATATGGAAATAACCCAAATGTCCCAAAACAGATGAATGGAACAAAAAGTTGTATATTTACACACTGCAATGTTTTTAAGCAATCAAGACAAGCTCATGTAATTTGTAGCAACATGGATGGAGCTGGAAGGGATAAAGCTAGTTGAAATTTGTCAGAAGGAAAAGGATAAACACCACATGGTCTCACTTATACGTGGAATATAGATAAACTAAACAAAGGACAAGAATTAGTCAAAGCTATGTACATGTCTATGGCCTAACCGGAATAAATTCTATAATCTTAAAAAAAAAGAAAAAGAAAAAAAAGAATTAGTCAAAGCTAACAATCTGACCATAGAACTGAGGGCATAACAAAGGGGGGGGGCAAAGCAGGGGAGGAATGAGCACAAGGGAAATTGATAAGTATTCATGGGTGAATTAGTGTGGGGGGGAGAGCTATAGGGACTACAATGATGTAAGAAAAAACTTAAAATAAGCAAATAAAAAATAAAATAACCCATTCTCTTTTTTATTATAGTAAAATACACATAGTATAAAATATATAATTTCAATTATTTTTAAGTGTATGGTTCCCCATTACCTTTTCCCCTCAGTTTCAGTTAAGCATTGTTACACTTTCTGACTTTATTTGGCTATTCTAGGTACCTCATGTAAGTGGAATATATAGTGTTTGTTTCTTTGTGTCTCGTTTATGTCATTCATTCATTCATTCATTCATTCATTCATTCATTTATTGACTAGGTCTTGCTATTTTTTGCCCATGGAACCGCAGGCTCTCATTGCCCGGGGTACCACAGACTCAAGCAATCCCCAGCCTCAGCTTCCCAGGTAGCTGGGATTACAGGCGCGCACCACCACGCCCAGCTATTTTTTTTGGAACTAGGTCTCGCTACGGGCCCCAGGCAGGACTCGAACCGCAATCCCTAGCCCCGGCCGCTTCATAGGCTGAAGCTTACAGGCACGAGCCACCGTGCCCGGCCTTATGTCATTTATCATAGTGTCCTCAAGGTTCATCCACATAACATGTTTCAGAATTTTCTATCTTTTCAAGATGGAATGATATTCCACTGTATGTATATATCATTTTTTTATGCATTAACCCACTGGTGGATATTTGGGTTGTTTTAATTTCCCCATTTTCTCATATGATTGCGTTTTTATTGATTTTTTTTCTACCTTACAGTTTTTTCTATTTTTTTATTAAAATATAATTAACAAGTTGCATTTTTAGGTGTAAAACATTGATTCAATCAGTATCTAGTGAATGCTTAGTTTATATCATTTAACATATTTATTGATTTTATTTACATACTGTATCATCCACCCTTTCAAACCATGTAATTTGATTTCTAGTATATTTGTAATGCTGTGCAACCATCACGACTATCTAATACCTAAATATTACTGACACCCCCAGCAGAAATTCTGTAGTCATTAGAAATCATTCCCTAGTCTCCTTTTTCCAGTCCATGGAAACCACTAGTCTACTTTCTGTCTCTCTGGATTTACCTGTCCTGCACATTTCATATAAATGGAATCATACAGTGTATACAATGACTGTGTAACATTCCATTGAATATGTATGTACTACATTTTATGTCTTCATCAGTTGATAGACATTTGGGTTGTTTCTACCTTTTGTTATAGCTTATAGTGCTACTGTGAGCATTTTTGTACAAGTTTTTGTTTGAATACTTGCTTTCAATTCTTTGAGATTTATACCTAGATGTGATGGGTCATATGGTAATTCTACGTTTAACTCCTTGGGGAGCTGGCAAACTGCTTTCTACAGTAGCTGTGACATTTTATATTCCCACTAACAATGTATACGATTTCCATTTTTAAAATTACAGCCAGAGCCGTGCACGTTGACGCATGCCTGTAATCCCAGCTACTTGGGAGGTGGAGGCTAGGAATCACTTGAGTTAGCGAGTTCGAGACTACCCCGGGCAACATTGTGAGACCTAGCCTCAAAAAAAAAAAAAAAAAAAAAAAAAAAAAAAAAAAAAAAAAAAAAAAAAAAAAAAAAAAAAAAAAAAAAAAAAAAAAAAAAAAAAAAAAAAAAAAAAAAAAAAAACCGGGCATGCGCCTGTAATTCCAGCTACCTGGGAGGCTGAGGCTAGGGATCACTTGAATCCGTGGGTTTGAAACTACCCTGAGCAACATAGTGAGACCAAGTCTCTAAAAAAATAAAAAAATAAAAATAAATAAAATTACAGCCAGCCTAGTGGAAATGAAATGGAATCTTAATCACTTATAAAGAGGAATTAATATACTGATGTATGCTACAACAATCAATGGCTCTTGAAAGCATTATAGTGTACTAAATAAAAGAAGTCAGACACAAAAGGCTATATATATATGTATGATTCCAGCGATAAAAAATATTCAGAATAAGTAAATTGAAAACAGAATGTAGAATTGTGGCTACCAGGACCTGGGAGGAGAGGAGAATGGGCAATGATTGCTTAATGGATTTAACCTTTCTTTTTAGAGTGATGAAAATGTTCTGGAATTAGATAGTGATCTTGGTTGCAAAACTTCGTGAATATAATACAACTCATTGACTCGTACACTTCAAATGGGTGAATTTTATGATACATGGATTATATTTCCATTTTAAAAAGTAGTCTGGAGGTGAGATTTGATGTAAATTTGTAGCATTTTTCTCCCCTGTTTTGGCAGCATTCATACCATGCAAAATTACCATACATGGTTGTGCAGTTTGTTGACTGAAAAAGCACACTGCTGAGGGTATGAATGGGGACTGAAGTTAGCCCATACCCTGTTTTCTAACTGTGTGTCCCAGCTGGGTGCTGCCTGAGCCAGAGAAAGAAGCACCATTTACCTTTTCTAATTCAATTGCCCAGTGGAGACATTATTTTTTAAAGTTATTAACTAAAGTCCAAGGTTTGTTAAGATTTCCTTTTCAATCTTTCTGTAACGTCTTTTTTCAGTGATTCAATCTGGATTCTATGTTACTTTAAATTGCCATGTCTCTTTAGTCATTACTAGACTAGGACAGTTTCTCAGACTTGCCTTATTCATTTTAATTGCATTTTTTATTTATTCTTTTTTAATATTAAAATTTATTTATGTATAAATTTCACATCTTTGTGATCTCTGGGGCTCACCCCCCCTCCCTGACCATTCCCACCCTGCCCCCCAGCCCGAGTTGTGTACTTTAATTTGGTGGTTAGCTTGTTTCGACTTTTCCTCATGGCTTTTTGTTTATCTTCCCCATGTCCCATATAATAGTGAAACCATTTGGTGTCTGTCTTTTTCTTTTTGACTTGTTTTTGCTAATATGATTTCTTCTAAGTCCATCCATGTTACCATAAAATCATCTAGTTTGTCATTTTTAATTGATGAGTAATATTCCATTGTGTATATATACCACATCTTTTTCATCTAATCATCTGTTTTGGGACATTTCGGTTGCTTCCATGTTCTTGCAACTATAAATAGTGCTGCAATAAACATCCAAGCACAGGTGTCCGTTTGTACAAGGTCTCCTTGGGGTAGATTCCCAGGAGAGCAATTGCTGGGTCAAATGGTAGTTCCATTTTCATTAATTTGAGGGCCCTGCACACACCTTTCCATAGAGGTTGGACCAGTTTACATTATCACTAGCAGTTTAATAGTGTTCCCTTCTCTCCACATCCTAAAAATATGAAATGCTTCACGAATTTGTGTGTCATCCTTGCTGAGGAACCATGCTAATCTTCTCTGTATCGTTCCAATTTTGATATATATGCTGCTGAAGTGAGCACTAATTGCATTTTTTGAGGTAATGTCAGTTTGCAATACTATACATGGTTAAAAGATGAGGGATCACAGCTTTTCAGATGTATGTTACCAGACCAAACCCTTTACCAAAGTACCCATTATCCTACACCATAGTCATTTGGACCCCAGAGGAGACATTTTACTTTGATTTGTTTTCTTGGAGATGGCACCTTTTAGTAGTTTGCGTTAAGATCCCATATGGTTAGTGATCCTGGTTCAGTGGATACTACATTACGATGCTGGAATTTGGGCCACCTCACAGCCTTTCACTCTGGGTCTAATAACCAGTTTTAAAATATCTCCGTAATCCCCCCCCCCCCAAATATCTGTTGGCTGTAACTCATTCTATAATTTCCATATCAAAGTTCTTTAGTTGTAGTCAATAAAAATTCATGTGGATACATTAAGCAATAGGGGTATGTGAAGGATACTGGAGTTGCTCAAAACCTATGAAGTACAGAAACATAAGTCCTTAAAGAGGTCAGTAACCAAGAAAGCTTGGGGCATTTAGGTAATTCCTATACTGGCTATGTTGCCACTTTTAAAAATCAGGCACAAAGAATGAGATTATTTCACTTAGAGGGATGGAATCTCTTAGTAGAGCAAAGATCAGTGAAAGAATGCTTGGCAAAGTATGCAATGGCAAACAAAAAGGTTGGAAAAAGAGAGATGTCTACATACAAGTGGAGATGTTGAGTAAGTCTTTAGATGTACAAATCTGGAGCTCAAAGGAGACGGCTAGACTGGGATAAGCGATTATGAGTTTTACAGATGGCTGAAATAATGGGTGTGGTTGTGATTGCCCAGAAAGAAAACGAAGCCTCTTATTTAATCACAGCAAATTAATATAGTAGTTATTATTATCAGTCATACTTTACAGGCACATTACTGTAGTCTTAAAGTGTTTAAGTGAGATATTGCTAGAATGTAATGGAAATAGGGTTTAAGTAAGGTCTGTCTGGCTCAAAGATATTTCTGTTCATATCAAATGAAACAATACAGACATTATAGTTTAGGAATATTGAGCCCTTCCTTACTGTATACCATGTTGTGTGCTCAATCCTTCACATGGTTAATCATATTTAATCTAACAAGTGAGGGATCTGTTGATCTTGGTTGCCATACAGTAAGTGGTAGTGCTAGGGCTTGAAACCTGAGTGTTTCACCAGTGCACTCTTTCCTCTATCAAAAATGATTAAGTCATACAGCAGTGGCTCTTGCTCCTGGCTGAGTATTAGAAATACCTGGGGAACTTTATTTTTATTTTATTATTTTTAGAGACTAGGTCTTGCTATGTTGCCCGGGGTAATCTCGAACCTGCAGACTCAAGTGATTCCTAGCTTCTGCCTTCTAAGTAGCTGGGATTACAGGCGTGCGCCACCATGCCCAGCTATTTTTTTGGGACTAGGTCTTGCTATGTTGCTCGGGGCAGGACTCGAACCACGATCCCTGGTCCCCACCGTGGCTTCCTAGGCTGCTATTCACAGGCACATGCCACCGTGTCCAGCTGGAACTTAAAAAAAAAATCAATACCAAATCTCATCATTAAAAATTCTGATTTAATTTATCAGAAATGTGAGGTAGAAATTGAGTTTGTTTTAAGCTTTCATTTGTTCATTCAATTTATTAAACATTTAGTGAATGTTTACTCTATGGAAAACAATTCTAGGCATTTGCAGTCTAGCAAAATGTGTCAGCTGTTTCCATACCATGCGTAGCAACCACAAAATCACAATGATAGGAAAATTAAGACTTTATTAAGCAGTTTTCTCACTAATCTGGAGGCTGCTGGGATTCGCTTGATTAGGCAGGGCTCTGTTGAGCAACTCTGATTCAGGCTGGGGTGATTCTGCTATTGTTGTAGAACTGTGAGTAAATTGGGGTGACTCTGCTTCTTGTGTTTCTCATCCTTGGATCAGTGGATTAACTGGAAGCTTGTTTCTCTCAGGATTCTTCTCAGGCTAGTCATGAGAAGGGATGTGTCCAAATGCACACATTTTAAGCCCCTGCTTGAGTCACATCTATGTACACTCCATTACCCAAAACAAGTCTCAAGACTGAGCTAAAAAAAAACAAGAGCTGGAAAAACAAGCTCCATTCTTTTTTGTAGACCTGCAAAGCTCAGACACAGCCTGAGAATTACCCGCAATAATTCAATTTAATTGATAAAGACTGACAGTGACCAATAAAGACATAAATAATAGTTCTCGCTATGTTGCCTGGGGAATTGCAGACTCTCATTGCTGGGGATAACCTGGACTCGAACAATCCCCAGCCTCAGCCTCCCAGTTAGCTGGGATTACAGGCATGCACCACCATGCCCAGTTACTTTTTTGAGACTAGATCTCGTTATGTTGCCCAGCATGGGTCTCAAACCTTTGGACTCAAGCGATTCCCAGTCTCAGCCTCCCATCCTAGCTTGGGATTAAAGCCACGTGCCACCACAGCCAGCTTTGGTCTCTTCCTTTTCTCTTCTGGACCAATGTTCTTTTCCTGGGTGAGGACCTGCACTCCTGGGACACGGCAGACCATATTGCTTTAATTTCCAGGAGTAACTTTGAGGTGAATAGCTTGTACAAGCACGTCAGGAACCTCTTGTAGAGCAGGTGTGCAGCATGACTCTCCAGACTCCTTATTTGTGGCACTTCCTATGGTGAAGCAGACTCTCCTTTTCTCCAGACATTGGGATCCATGCCTCCTCATTCATGCTGGCTATCTCATCCATTCCGATGTCTGTCCCATGGTGCTGCTTCCAGACCTTAGAGCTCTGACATCTGGCCTTGGGAACCCAATTCCCAGCCACTGGCAGTAGAGAAGTACCCTGGTGGGGACAGACATCAGAAGATGGTTAATCCAACTCCTCTCCTCTCTTGTGGTTTCTAGTTCTGCCATGGGGCTGCAGCCACTTCTCTGTGACTTTCCTGCCCCATTGAAAAGGAGGGCACCTCGCTCACTTTAAATGCATCTCTGGGGTTTTATTCCCCAGCCCCCAGAAACGTGTAGGTGTAGCTCTACGACATCACCATAGTTAGTCTCACAGCTTATCTTTTATGGTTCTGACTGGGCTCTGTTTGGTTCCTACCCAGATGATGAGTGTGTTCAGGGCCTTTATTTCTCTCCTCTCTTGTATTTCTGAAGCTAGATTGTTGTTTTTCTCATTCCTAGTGAGGTCTGACTGAAGTGGGAGTAAATGAGTGTGGGGTACTCCCCAGCCGGTGCCCTGGCAGAGGTGCTGGCTTACCACCCCCAAAGACAAAGGGGGGGGAGGACGGCTTACTCCCCTAGCCGGAGGACCCCAGACCTCTAGACACTGAGACCCCAGTGGTATAGGACTGACCCTACTCCCACCCCCACCAGCAGCCTAGGCTGCAGAGGGTATGCTGGGGACCCTTTCCTGGGCCCAGACCATCCAAGTAACCCCAGTATCTTTAAACAGGAAATTTTTGTGAATTTTTAAAAATTAGGTATAATTGATAGTCAACATTATCTTAGTTTCAGATATACGACTCAACAATGCACTGTTTTTATATATTGCAAAATGATTACTACATTAAGTCTAGTTAGTATTGTCATTATATAGTTACATTTTTTTTCTTTTGATGAGAATCTGCTATTATGATTAAGATCTATTCCCTTAGCAACTTTTAAATATGCAATAGGATATTAACTACAGTCGCCATGCTTTATATAGTACGTCATACAGTATATTATACCCCCGTGACTCCTTTTATTACTGGAAATTTGTACCCTTTGACCCCCTTCATTTGTTTTGCATGTCGCTCTGGCAATAATCTATCTGTTGTCTGTTCTACTAACTTGGTTTATTTTTTTGTTTCATGTGTAAGTGAAATGATGAGATATTTGTCTTTATCTGACTTACGCACTTGGTGTAATCACTTCAAAGTCCATTCATGTCGCAAGGCAGGACTTCCTTTTTATGACTGAATAATATTCCTCTGTGTGTAGAAACATTTTATACACATGATATATTTACATATCTGATTGCATTTTCTTTATTCATTTGTCCATTGACGGACACTTGATTTGTTTCCATGTCTTGTAAGTAGCGCTACAGTAAACTTAACAGTGCATGTATCCTTTTGAATGAGTGTTTTCACTTTTTCTGGAATTACAACCAGAAATGGAATTGCTGAATCAAATGGTAGTTCTATTTTTAATTTTTTATGGAACCTCTGTTACAGTTTCCATGGTGGCTGCATCAATTTATATTCCCAGCGAGAATGTACAAAGGCTCCATTTTCTCCATATCCTTGTTTGCTTCAGCCATTTCAAAAATACTAAAACAGACCCTGAAAGGAGAAGAATCTTATTGAAGGTCTATAGAGAAATAATCACAGAAACAGGACTAGTACCTAGGTCTCTTGACTCTGCGTTCTTTCTTATACTAGTAATATTCCAATCTATAATCATAACTTTCCCTTTACTAATGGCATCAAAAATACACTCGAGGGACACGATCACGCTTTCTTATCTTGACCCCAAACATGATAAGTGTACTCACTAAACCCTATGCTTCCCTTAGTGACCCAATTCAGAGCCCAACTTGACATTATTCATATTTGAACTCTTCAAAAATTTACAGATATTCGATTCTCTTTTAGCATTTTTCTCTAGTTTTGGTCTGTCTTAATGTCATTTACTCAGCCCCAGCCCAACTGTCTATTTAGTTATTGGACATTTTCTCTTCCCCAGATCTGTAATGCTTTAGGCCAACAGTCTTTCTTGAGTTGTATTTTTACTCTGGACTTCCACTTGGTTTTACAATTGTCATTTCTCTTTTGTGTTATAGTGTTTTTGATTTGCTGGGATGAGCTCTCAGAAGAAAAGAAAAGATATGGAACCTGCTTGTACCTGGAGTTTATTGTCTAAACAAAAAGGTGAGTAGCTGAATGAGTTAAGAGAGGGTATGGTATAAATAATTCTGTTCATTCTCTTTCCTGTTTTTCCTCATAGACATTAGGATTCTTCCAAATCTTTAAAAGTTTTTTGCCTGTGTGTATTAAGGTACTACATGGATGCAGTATTATAATAGTGTCCTGAAAATGTCTCCACAGTTTTTCTGTTTCTCAAAATGAGGAAAAAGAGAAAAAGGAAAAGAGACAATTGTGGTTCCTACTGTTCTCCACAATCATGAAAGTTACTGTGACAATGGAAGATAGCACAAAAAAGCAAAGCATGAGGTTTCTCATGTCTTTCCCCTTGTGACTGATTCCTGAATTCCAAGGAGAGTTGAGTTATGTGTAATAGAAACCACTCATTTCGATGGACCACTCGCTTACCTGCCCATTTCTGTGATACTCTGATATCTCCTTCTGCAGACTCTGCTTCCTGTTCTCCACTTAGTCACTCCTTCTCCCAACTATAGGTCTTGTTTGTGCTTTTAAAGGCATGTAAAAAGTACTAAAAACTTACAGGAATGTGGATATGGGGTATGTATATATGTATATATACACACATACATATGTACAGACAAACACATATACACACCTGTACTTGTTTGAATTGAGCATGTGTGTATGTATTTGAATGTAGATCGTTGTGTAAATCTGTCACACTAACACCAGCAATGCCATATTCTTTCCCATTCACAAGTTAGCTTCAACAGAAGCACCAACAGAAGCAATAGGCTTCACTGAATTTATAAAAAAAATTTTACATCCTACAAATATCTGTGTGAGTTCTTATGTTTTGCTATGCTCTGGATAGTAGTTATAAAATACCTTTGCAGGCAAGTTAGGATAGATAATTGAGGCGGGCACGGTGGCTCGTCGTGCCTGTAAGCTTCAGCCTATGAAATGGCTGGGGCTAGGGATAGCGGTTCGAGTCCCGCTTGGGGCAACATAGCGAGACCTAGTCCCAAAAAATAGCTGGGCATGGTGGTGTGCACCTGTAATCCCAGCTACCTGGGAAGCTGGGGCTGGGGATTGCTTGAGTCTGTGATACCCCAGGCAATGTGAGCTTGCGGTTCCATGGGCAAAAGTAGTGAGACCTAGTGTCAAAAAAAAAAAAAGAGGATAGATAATTACTTTATTCATTACATTTCTATTTGGAGAAAAGTATGACTATAACAATGGAACTAACTTTCTGTATTGTTCACATTTGAGAATGAATGATACCAAACTTAACCCCAACTCTTTTCTTCCCACAGACGATTCAAATTCTCTGGCTTCATTTTCATGGAAGAAGCTAACAGGTAAATGTCTTTTCTATTTTACTCTCTGTTTTGGGAACAGTGCCAAAGAACCTGGTTGTTCCTCTCCACTTCTCACCCATTTCTTCTTCCTTATTCATTGGGGCAACAGTAATTAACTTTTGTAATATCTTTGAATCTATAACAAGTAGGACGTCTATGTCATATAGAATAGGTATTTGAATACTCAAAAGACCACTGATGGTAGTGGTTAAATAGCAGATGTTAGCAAATTTTATTGCTTAAATTGACTAGTCCACTCCTGGAATGACTGATCACAGTCAACAAATTACAGCTTGTGAGCCAAATCCAGCCAGCTGCTTGTTTTTGCAAATAAAATTTTTACTGGAACACTGTTATCTCTTTCACGTACATATTGTTGTTTGCTGTTTTTGTGCTAAAATCGCAGTCATATAATTACAGCAGAGAGCGCGAATCCTACAGTATTTATGAAATTTTACAGAAAATATTTGCAAACCTTTATCTACAGCATTCCGTAAACTGAATTTTACAAAGTCCTATTTCCAGAAGTTGATAGTTTTGCCTTTAGAAGTGGATTCTGGAGTCATTTCAGAGCTGACAGTACTGGATTAAACAAAGTTAAAAGGCTGGGCATGGTGGCACATGCCTGTAAGAGACAGCCTAGGAAGCTGCGGCTGGGGCCAGGAATTGTGGTTCGAGTCCCACCGGGGGCACGTAGTGAGACCTAGTTTCAAAAAAAAATAGCTGTACATGGTGGCGTGTGGTTGTAATCCCAGCTACCTGGGAAGCTGAGGCTGGGAATTGCTTGAGTCTGTGGTACCCCGGGCAATGTGAGCCTGCGGTTCCACAGGCAAAAAAATAGCGAGACCTAGTCTCAAAATAAATAAATAAATAAATAAATAAACAAAGTTAAAAGACCTTTTTAAAATGATAGTACATCTCAAAACTTTTCATATGCTGATATGCATTGAGAAATTCTAAGAAGGGATAAGGGTCTGTTCCCCTCAACAGAACACTGTTTTCTGCAGCGCTTCTCTCAATGTCTCACAAAATGGTTTCCCAAGGAACACTTATTTGGGAAATGATGGCATAGACACTTAATAGAAGTTCAAACTTGATAATTGACTCACTGAATCATTTTTTTCTAGTTGCAGAGGGTAAGAAATGATGCAGTACTCAACTTAAGCACAGAGACTGTGGTTTTAGGCAAATGTGAATCTTAAGTCTCCGTGTAACTTTGGACAAGTTACCTGAAGTTTTGAAAATGACGGGTTACATAATTTATGGGATGTGGTACAAAATAAAAGGCAGAACTCCTTGTTCAGAAATATAAGAATTTCATAACATCAACAGCAGAACATTGTACCAGCCATGGGACTTTCTGAACACAAGACCTGTGCATAGATTGCACACCTATGAACTTACAGTCTAAGCTGTAGACTTTAACTTCAATTATAAAATGTATATAATATCTACTTCAGGGATCATTATGAGAATTCAATCAGAAATGTATGTAAAATACCTAGTATTGTATATGCTGTGCAATAAGCAATAATAAATGACACGTTTAATTCAAAAGAACCTATAACCATATTCAATAAATATTTATTGAATGCCATCTCTATGCAGGCACTATGCTAAGTACTTAGGGTACTATGGTGAAGAAAAAAGGTAAGCTCGCTGTATTGATGTAGATTGCTGTTTGGTGGGAAAGACAGACAGTGAGAAATAAGTCAATTATAAATTATGATAAGTATTATGAAGGCAATGTAGCCAAAAAAAAGAATTGAGAGAGGATTGACTTTAAATTGGGTAATCAGGAATGTCCTTTTCTAGGAAGTAGTGTTTAGGTTGTGGTCTGAAGGGAAAGAAGCCTCTCTCTGTGGGAAGGGCAAGAGGAATGGTGTTCTAGGCAGAGAGAATAACTAGTGGAAAGACCCCAGAGTGGGAAAGAACATGGCGTTTGTGAGAAACTGAAAGTAGATCAATGTAGGGAGTGAGGAAAAGAATGATTTTTGAAATGAGGCTGTGTGGAGGGGAGGGGGGGAGGAGAGTAGCTTGTGCCTACATTGTGGCACACTTTGTAGGATAAGGTAACGATTTGGTATTTTATACCAAGTGTAAGGAAAAGTTCTTGGAAGGTCTTGGGTAAGACAGTGAGGAGATCTCATTATCATCTTGAGAAGATCGTGTTGGCTGCTATTTGGAGAGGAGCTGTAGATGAGCAAGAGTAGATCAATAGGTCTCTCTTCAGCAGACCAGGAAAGAGCTGTAGCACCTTGGATTTTGGTGGTATTTGAGAACACAGAAATAAATGAATTGGGGCTTATTTTGAAGGTACAAATGAAAACATTGCTAACTGACTTGAGATGGAGGATTGAAGGGATGAAATGAAATAAAGAAAAGCTAACATTTTTCTGAGCACCATTCTGATGCCTAAGGAGGGTTTTTGGGGGTGAGGGTGAGGTCGTCATGTAGAAATTGAACTCAGGTTTAGATCTGTAAAGTTTGAGGAAGCTTTGAGACATCCAAGCAAAGATGGTGATGGTGTTATTAATAACAATTGTTGTTTGTATTATTTACTAACTGTTAATATCACCTTATTAGATTATCGGGAAGTGCTTAGAAAACATCTAAAAGAAAAATACCTAAAACTAGGGATTGATGAATTCTGTCACCATCGCAAGCATATAGATTCACGACTTCTTATTGTAAAAGAACATGGAATATCAGAAAAGACACCATGCGGAATTCCTCAAGAAGATACTTTTATTAAGATGGAATACGTATTTGATCCTGATGAAAAAGGCATCAGCTCATCCCAAACTGTGGTGCTTCAGGGATGTGCTGGAATTGGGAAAACAACAGTGGTACACAAGTTCATGTTTGATTGGGCAGCAGGAATGATTACCCCAGGCAGATTTGACTATCTCATCTATGTAAACTGCAGAGAAATAAGTCATATTGCCAGCTGGAGTGCTGCTGACCTGATCACTAATGCTTTTCAAGGTATAAGTGGACCAGTTCTGGACGTCATTCTAATGTGTCCTGAGAAGCTTCTGTTCATTCTTGATGCATTTCCTGAGCTTCAGGACTACATAGGTGACCAGGAAGAGGATCTTAGTGCTAACCTCCTGGAGAGAAAGCCGGTAGAAACCCTCCTACGTAGCTTTGTGGCAAAAAAACTGTTCCCCGAGTCTTCCCTGTTGATAACTGCCAGGCCTACAACCATGAAGACGCTCCACTCTCTGTTAAAAGAGCCTATCCAGGCAGAGGTCCTATGTTTTACAGATGCTGAAAAGAGAGCCTATTTTTTGAGTCATTTTTCAGGTGCTAATACAGCAATGAGAGTGTTTTATGGCTTGCGAGAAAATGAAGTCCTTGACGTTTTGTCTTCTCTTCCCATCATCTCCTGGATGATCTGTAGTGTCCTGCAGTCACAAGGAGATGGTGACTGGACTGTTATGAGGTCACTTCTGACCATGACTGATGTGTATCTTTTCTACTTTTCCAAATGCCTCAAAACCCTTGTAGGCATCTCGGTGTGGAAGGGGCAGAGTTGCCTATGGGGTCTCTGTTCTTTGGCTGCAGAGGGACTGCAGAACAAGCAGGTCCTGTTTGAAGTCAGAGACCTCCGAAGACATGGGCTAGGAGTGTATGATATCAACTGCAATTTTCTCAATCACTTTTTGAAAAAAACTGAAAGTGGCATCAGTGCCTACACTTTCCTTCACTTCAGTTTCCAGGAGTTCTTAACTGCTGTGTTCTATGCCCTGAAGAATGACAGCAACTGGATGTTTTTAGATCAAGTGGGGAAAACATGGGAAGAAATATTCCAACAATATGGAAAAGGTTTCTCATCATTAACAATACGGTTCTTATTTGGCCTTTTAAACGAACAAAAGAGAAAGCTTGTGGAATCCATTTTTGGAAGAAAAATTTCTCCAGAACTACGAGAGGAGTTACTGCAATGGACTGAGAGACAAATTAAGGATAAATCTTCTAGGTTTCAGATTGAGCCAATGGACTTGTTTCACTGTTTGTATGAGATGCAGGAAGAAGTACATGCAAAAAG
Source organism: Uropsilus gracilis (assembly GCA_004024945.1). Taxonomy (NCBI): domain Eukaryota; kingdom Metazoa; phylum Chordata; class Mammalia; order Eulipotyphla; family Talpidae; genus Uropsilus; species Uropsilus gracilis. The sequence goes on along the minus strand of PVHY01001575.1, from coordinate 43,001 downwards.
GATAATTGGTGATTTGCAGTCAATTTTACTGCTTCAGCCTACCTATACAAAAATGGACATTCTAGTTATGTCATTCTGTGTAAAAAGCACTTACAGTCACCTGTCAGTGTCTCTGAAATGTCAGCATCTACTTGGATTTGAGGAGGAAGAGCGAACTTCAACATTCATGCCATCAGCCTTGACATTGAATCAGTGAGTATGTTCATGTATTTCTGTCAGTGTTTTGGCCTTCAGGAACGATGGGCCCACTTGTTTATTCCAAGTATTCTGGCACAGGATCATTTCTAACTTCGTTACTCAATGAAACAAATCATGACTGCTTTCCATATTTTATATCACTCCACAGAATAAGGACTTATTGATTAACTCTCATGTATTGATCATTGGCCTACCTAGACACTGAGAGAAAGCTAACATTTTTGATCACTCACTTTTGCCAGACTGAGATAAATCACCATTTATAAGTGTGTGTATATTAACCTTCACTGTCACTCTGCAAATGTGCTTATAACTTGTAAAGTGTTAAGAGTATGTAGGCCACTAAAGTTATCATTCAGGACTCTGCTATATTGGTGTAGATGACCATTCTGGAAATGGTCATCTAACGCTGAGTTGGCCATCCCTCTCCTCTCCATATACTTCATCACTGAGGCATCAAAGACCTCTAGGTCAGTTAGGGCTAAGCTGCATTCCTGCATGTACTGCCAGAAAGCTGAGCTGGGGATCTTTCCACCAGACCTTGTACCTCCACAGAGGGTTGAGAGTGGAGGTTCCAAGACTTAGGTAAACCACTTAAACCGTGGGATTCTGTATTCTACGAAGAAGCCAAGGAGACTTAACACCTGTGTTATCTAGAACATGCCATTGATCATATCAGTTCTTGAATTCTGATAGACAATGCTTATTTCTTAGTTGTAGCTAAAAGGTAGGATACTTGGAGGAGATGAGAAATTGGCAAGAAAGCTCTACTTGTAGAGTGAGCTAACCTGAGTCTGTCCTAATTGTATTTCCTCAGGGGGCAGGAGCATAGAGGTGGAAATGAGCATAGGGTATATGTTTGATGGAAGCTAGAGGGAAAGGAAGGTGCAGCAAGAGTTTATGTTAGAGACTAGTGGGAAAGAGGTCTCGGAAGAGATTCTTTTGAATGGAAAGTATGACTTAGATGGCTATAATGTCTTGACAAATTCATGACAGTTTCAGTCCAACTATGTGTTATAAAGTGAAATAATGGAGTAATTTTAAACACTGATGGAAGCAAAAGGAACTGTTCATTCTCTGTTTCCAGAAGATCTGCTTTAGATAGACTCTCCATTCCCAGTCCTTACTTCCTTTTTCAAAGAACTTAAACTCTCTTCAAACTTTAACCCAAAATACTCCTTTCCCAAACATGTCGACTGAGAATTTATCATTTAACATTCCTAGCTCCCATTTCCTGTCATTACTTCTGTTAGCTGACAGGCCAGAATCAGTTGTATTGTCAAGCTAGTTTGGGCAAGTCACTTGACCTCTTTGAACACCCGCAAACCAGTGATGACAATACCTGTCCCTGGGCTGAGGACCACCTGAGATGATTTGTGTTTGTAAAGTGCTCACCTCAGTGCCTTCCACTGAGTTATATGGTTTTGGCTTGGGAGTCAGATCTGAGTACTGAACTCAGTTCTGCTCTTCCCCAGGTGCCTTGGGCACATTACTTAATTTTTTTTTAATGTGATTTTGGTTTCCTTACCTGCAAAATGGGGTAATGCCTCCTAAGGTTTTTGGGAGAGGTTAAATTACGTAACAGAGGCCAAAACAAGCTTTTTACTTAAAATGTGCTTTAATTATTTTATTTTAAAATATTTTTGCTTCCTCATTTTTTTTAGGTCCTTCCAGCTGCTCAATTTGCCAGTGTCTCAGCTACACTTGCTTTGCCAAGCAATGCGAAGTCCATACTGTAAAATTAAAGACCTGAAGTAAGCTGACCTTTGCTTTTAAATTCTTAGGAATTTGCAGGTAACTCCTGGGCAGCTAGAAGCTGCCCTCCCAGCTGATAGTGTAACTTTCTGTTATGGTGCAGCAAATGAAAAAGTAGACTATGAACCTAGAAGGGCCACAGAGTTCAGGCACAGACCCCTGCCATCTCTCCCGCCTCTTCCCCTTCTGAGCATGTAGTTTTGCTGTGGCTAACGGGTGACAGACTATAATATTTAGGAGATTTATGTCTGGTGCTCCTCTGGGACCTACTTCCTCCTTTTTCTTCCAAACTCCCCCTGTTCCATTCTCTTTTCTTTTAGCTGAATCCTGTCCCACTCCAGGGAGATGATCTTTTTCTCTGTCTTCATTCCCCTACCTGGCCTCTGCAGTTATTTCTCAGTGTCACTGCTTTTGAAACCCCATCTCCCACATCCTGCCTCTGCCTTCTGTTCTTGCTCACTCTCATGTGCCTGGTCTGCCTGTCTGTCCACATCAGCACACACAGGCAGGAGCCTGCTTAGTTTCCTGTACTTTCACTACACACATCCAGTATCTATTCTCCTCCCTTCCTGTCCCAGAGAAAGAGGTCGTCTTTTCACACCCACCCCTTCATCAACCTAGTCCAGCTCCCCTTGGTTTTTTCCCATTTCGTCCCTGCACCACTGCAGCCCTCTGTCTCTACCTTCACTGTGTATCAGAGGGTTCTGATAATGTCTTTTTAAAATCTTCTATGGTTTTCTAAGGCCTACAGGACAAACCAGTGAAGTCCTACTTTGCCACTTTGCCGCTTTCTCTATGACCTTATGCTTTATCTGAATGCCAGTTTCTGCCAGTGGGCATACAGTGAGGTTGAATGGCAGACTACCTGTAAAGTTATTGTAATTTTTTTTTGAGACTAGATGTCGCTTTTGCCCAGGGAACCGCAGGCTCAGGTTGCCCGGGGTACCACAGACTCAAGCAATCCCCAACTTCAGCTTCCCAGGTAGCTGGAATTACAGGCACATGCCACCACGCCCAGCTACTTTTTGAGACTAGGTCTCTCTGTGTTGCCCAGAGCGGGTCTCGAACCTGCGGACTCAAGCGATTCCTAATCTAGGCCTCACTTCATAGGCTGCGATTAAAGGCGCGCGCCACCATGCCTGGCCTATTGTTATGTTTTCTGTGAGTCCACTCTTGTGCAATTGTTAACAGTCAGAAGGCGGGGGACCCTGGGACCTCCAAACCTGCACACTCTAAATGGGTCAGCCATCCACTTCATAAAGACAAATATACTCTTAAGGCATAAGACCTTCAATAGGAAAGAATTACAATTAATGTAAAATAGAGAAGAGATGAACCAGATGAGATGAGAAGAGAAAAACATGCAGTTTCCAGGTGGAGGGGGAAAATGCAATTTCCAAATGAAGCACCCAAATTTACCCAAAAACCCAGCCAAACTAGGTTGGCCCAAAGCAGGGCCACTGAGGTCTGAATGCTTGTCACAAGTCTAAAGCACCTTCTGATGGGGAACTATAAAAAAGAGATGAAATGGCCAACAAAAAGAGCAAAGTAAAAGTACAAGTCAAGGTAAAGGCTGCCATTGTCAGCCTCCCCGCGGATCTCTCATCTGTGTCTCTTTACAAGTGTTTCCTTCTATGTTCCTCAAGTCCCTGGTGCAAGTCCAAGATCGAGTGCAAGCACGTCATCTTCACCTGTCTCTCTGCTCCATGTTCCTCCTCCAGGTCTTCTCCCATGTCTTCTCCCTCCAGCCTTCTCTCCCAAGTCTGTTTTAGCTTCCCCTTGCTGCTCAGCTTCGCTCTTCCCTGAGTGGGACAGGGAACCTGGAACCTCCCCCTGCCTGGGGATTACCCTGCTGTGCACAAGGGATAATGATGATGGTTCACAGGTGACATGGATCTTTGGAGTATATAACAATGTAAGGAAAAAATCCATAGCCAATAAAAAAATCTACAAATTCTTTATCTGTTTATAGACTTGCATGTAGTTTTGATAATAGTGGAGAAAGAAGTGGAAGGATATACACTAGATTCTTAATATTTTTTATGAGTTGGAGAGATGGTGGGAATTTTTATCTTCTTAAAATACATCTATTTCATTTTTACAAAGAACATATAACTATATTTATGCAAGCATAAAAATTCTGACAAGTTACATGCCAAAATTTTAACAATGATTATCTTTAGGTAGTAGAAATAACATACTTAAAAAATTTATTCTTTATATTTTTCTCTATTGTAAGAATTATTTATAATAAGCATGAATTATGCTTTATAAATTAAAAACTCTCTTTTTTCTGATAACTTCTGATCATTTAATATAATTTTTGAATACCTAGAAAGTAAATGTCTCTGTATAATCTCACTTTTACTCCTGGAAGATAACTACTGTTAATACTTCAATATAAATCCTTCTACTTTTTTCAGATGGCTCTAGCAAATAAACAAGTTTCTCAAATGAAGCATCCTCCCTCTTGCTTCCTGCCCTAGCATGACTCTGCCACGACTGCATTTCTTCTTAACCCCTCATGTTCCCCCCACTTCCATTCTCCTCTTTTACTTAACTCCTATTCCCCTTTCACAGTATCACACAAGTATCTCTTGCTCTTGTAAATATTTCTGGTTCTCCAAACCTTATCATGATACTTGTACACTCCACCTGCAGTACTTTCACACTTCCATAATTTTCTAGTCTCTTTTTCTCCTTAAATGGGCATTATGTGAGCACAGAATTTGGTCCTTAATTGTTTTGTGTTTTCAGCAGCTAGCACCATGGTAAGCAGTCAAGAAGTTGTTAAATGAACTGAAAGCATTTCTTAAATTAGCAAGGTGCAAACAGGTACTTTGAAACAGATTGCTGTTTTCTTCTTCCTTTGAAGTGTGTTTTTCTCCATCCAGACTCATTTTCTGCTGCCTCACAGCTTCTTGTGGCAGGGACCTCTCCTTAGTATTTGCAAGCAACCAGTATCTGACAGATTTGGAATTTGTGAAAAGTACCTTGGAAGATTCAGGAATGAAGCTGCTGTGTGAAGGATTAAAACAACCAAACTGTATCTTACAGGCTCTGAGGTAAACAATAGCAGGCAGATTTGTTGTCTGTGTTCATATCATGTTTGTCCATTTCTATTTGTGGGGAGGGAGAACATGGTAGAGTAATAAAATGATTCTTCTGTTCTCTAAAGATTCTACAGATGTCTTATGTCTCCCGCTTCTTGTGGGGAGCTAGCAGCTGTTCTTAGCACCAATCAGTGGCTCACAGAACTGGAATTTAGTGAAACAAAACTGGAAGCTTCAACTATGAAATTGATCTGTGAAGGCTTAAAAGATCCAAATTGCAGATTACAGAAGCTCAAGTAAGTTCTGACTGTCAGTTTCTATACTGCAAAAATAATATTTTAAATACACAACTCAAGATGGATGTCGTGTGATCACATTTTGTGGAGATGTGAAGAAGTTCCTGAAGTTATTCCTATGTAACAAGTTTAGGAAGAGAATTTTCATTTTAAGTGGCTGCAATATCAGTGACAGTAATAAGAACCCATGCTTACTGAGCAATTGCTATGTACTAAGCATTGTACTGAGTGCTTTGTATGTATGTTTTTCTTTAATCTGCACAATAGTTTTGAAAGGTTCAAAGATGATTATCTCCATTTTAGTAGATGAGGAAATGGAGACATAACACTGCATAACATATTTTATAGTCAAGTTCTCCAGAGAAACAGCACCAATAGAACCTGGATAAATACATATACAGATTTAGTTTAAGGAATTGGCTCATACTGATTATGGCGGCTATCTGGTTTAAATCTTCAGACAAGGCCAGTAGATTGAAGACAGAGAAAGAATCTGTATTGCAGCTAAAATCCAAAAGCATTCTGTTGCAGAATTTCATTTCTCATCCAGGAAGGTCAATCTTTTTCAATTAAAAATTTCAACTGATTTAATGATGCCCACCATCATTATGGAGGGTAATCTACTCAGTCTACTGATTTAATTTTTTTTTTGGAGACTAGGTCTTGCTATGTTGACTGAAGTGATTCCTAGCCTCAGCCTCCTAGATAGCTGGGATTACAGGCACCCACCACGGCACCCGGCTATTTTTTCGAGACCAGATCTTGCTCTGTTGCCTGAATCCGCTAACTCAGGCGATCCCAAGCCTCTTGCCTCCCAGAGCTTGGACAACAGGCTCGAGCCACCATGCCCAGCTTTGATTTAAATTTCATTCATTCATTCATTCATCCATCCATCCATCCATCCATCCATCCATCCATCCATCCATCCATCCATCCATCCATCCATCCATCCATCCATCCATCCATCCATCCATCCATCCATCCATCCATCCATCCATCCATCCATCCATTCATTCATTGTCTAGATCTCGCAATTTTTGTCTGTGGAACCTCAGACTCATGTTGCCCAGATTACCACAGACTCAAGCAATCCCCAGCCGCAGCTTCCCAGATAGCTGGGATTACAGGCACGTGCCACCACGCCCAGCTAATTTTTTGGGACTAGGTCTCAATATGTTGCCCCAGGCGGGTCTCGAACTGGATCCCCAGCCCGAGCCGCGTACCATAGGTTGATGCTTACAGGCATGCACCACCATGCCCGGCTTGATTTAAATTTTAATCTCAACAAAAAAATACCTTCACAGAAGGCTCTAGAATAATATTTGACTAGCAGCTATCTGGGTATCATGATGTAACTAAGTTGACTCACAGAATTAATCATTGTTTTATATATATATAAATTTTCTTGAGTAAAAACTTGTCAACATTAAGACTTTCAAAATTCCACCTTTTAATTTTTTGTGAAATACCTCTATTTAAAATTTTTTAATTGATTATATATATATTTATCTATTTACACACATACTTCCTTATAAGTCCTTTTCAACTTGAGTTTAGAGCTTGGTAACTCAAGAGAAAATTGAGTACTCAAAGATTCTCAGCTATCAGAACTTCTTAAAAGTGATTGAATGAAGAAAAAAATTTATGGTTCAAGGAATTTTACTATTTAGTGTGGAGAAACAAAGATTAAGAGGACAGCTCCCTCTCCTCGTCAATATAAACCACTCCATGCCGAAGAAGGAATGTTATGTGGATGATATTAATAACCTGAGTCTAAGGATGGTAGATTAATGAATAACTTTTAGATAACAGGAAAGGGAAGGAAGACCTTTTGACTGTAAAGTTCACTGAGGTCGGTAATAGTATTTTTCTCTTGGGATTTGAACGAAGATATGAGATTGGGAGCTAAATTCATACAAGGAATTTATATGAAATTAGATCATCTTGTTGTTTTCTCCCAACCCTTTTCACTTTTGAGAGTCTGTAGTTACTGAGTTCCCACTGGGGGGAGATAGTGTTGTGGCAACTCTGTGCAAGTTGCTTCCACAGGAGGCAGAGGGAGGAGGCTATGAAATACTCAAGGTTGAGAATCTTGCATGAGTGGGGCCTCAGTTTTCTCTGTTAATGAAGTATTGCGTGTAGTGGGTGACTAGGACAATAAAGCAGAGAATTCTGTCCCACGTTTCTTTCTCTCCAGGTTGTGTGGCAGCCTTCTCCCTGAAAGCTCAGAAGCTATTTGCAAGTATCTTGCCTCTGTTCTCATATATAATACAAGCCTCATTGAGCTGGACCTGAGTGAAAACCCCTTGGGAGACACAGGGGTGAAGTATCTCTGTGAGGGTCTCAGACATTACAACTGTAAAGTGGAAAAATTAGAGTAAGTTTCTTAGAACTATATAGCATCATCAGATATCTATTGACTTGTTAAGTTCCTGCTGTTTGCCATGATTTATACTTGGTGCTTGCCAGAAGTTATTCTATCTTATTTATTCTTTGCAGTAAACATATAATATGGGTGTTCTTTTTCCCAGTATACAGACGAGGAAACTGAGGATGGGGTCGGGGGGCGGGGAGGAAATTGCTTGACCAAGATCACCGTGCTATATAGTAAAATCAAGATATGACTATAAAATCTGTCTCTAAGTTTCATAATTTCCAGTATACTACTGTTCTGTGCGTTTACAAGAATAGCACTTAATAAATATTAATTCCATAAAGAGTTCCCACTACGCATCCACCACTTCTCTAATTATGGGTGGAATTGTTAGGATACAAGGGACAGGGCTGCTGTGATGATATGCACATATGAAACAATTGGAGAACAACACTATTTGGTATCTGTCAGTGCCCAGCACTGTAGAATCATTTAAAAAGGCCAGATGAGTCATAAAAAGGAGGTGGTCTCTTTGGACTCAAGAGCTCAGGAGGCTGCTCTGTGGAGGAGGTGGGCCTAGGAGCTGGATATTGAAGGGTGACTAGAACTTAGGTAAATGGGGGGGTGGAGGGATCTGGAAGAACATTCTCAGGGAGCAAAATGACAGTAGTGGCTAATTTTTTTCTATTTTTCTCTGAGTAGCTTGAGCACATGTCACCTCACAGATGCTAGCTGTGTGGAGCTCTCTTCTTTCTTGGAAGTGAATCGGACTTTAAAAGAGCTGTTTGTGTTTGCCAACGCTCTGGGGGATGCAGGAATACAGCATCTCTGTGAAGGTCTGAGACACACGAAGGGCATTCTTGATAATCTTGTGTAAGTGTCTGCTTGCCCTTGTTCTTTCTGTGGGCCTGGGCCTTGAGGTGTGGTGCGAATTCCTGCTACCCCAGTTAACAGCCACCTTGTGTCTCCATACCTCCAGGCTTTCCGAATGTTCCCTCTCTGCAGCTTGTTGTGAGCCCCTTGCCCAAGTCCTGTGTTGCAGCCAAAGTCTGACAAGGTTGCTTCTAATTAATAACAAAATTGAAGATGTGGGACTGAAATTGTTGTGTGAAGGATTAAAACAGCCTGACTGTCAGCTGAAGGATCTGGCGTGAGTATCATTGACTATAGCCGCAGCAGACTTTACTGATCTTTCAGCAACTCCCAAAACTAAATGAGTACTTTTTGGACTGGTGTTTAAATCTCCAAGGAAACAATAGATGAAGATTCGAATAACTTAAAGGGAATAAATCTCTCCCTTTCAACAATCTCCCATTGGTCCTGTCTCTAGGAATTTTTTTATATGACTCTGACTTTCTACTGTTTTTCAAGTGGGCAAACACAATTCATAAAGTGACCAGGTACAGATGAAATGATGCCAGACTTGTCTACCTTGTTTCCTGGCAGATTATGGACCTGTCATCTGACTGGAGAATGTTGTCAGGATTTGTGCAATGCACTCTACACCAATGAACACCTGACAGACCTTGACCTCAGTGACAATGCCTTAGGCGATGAAGGCCTGCAGGTGCTGTGTAAAGGGCTGAAACACCCTTCCTGCAAACTCCAGACCTTGTGGTAAGTATACAGGGATTAACTGCTGGGCTCTTGTTTAAGGTTGTATATGAAATAGAGGGCAGTTGTGTACTTGAGGTCAAGTTGATTTTTTTTTCCTTGAATTCCTGATCCTCCATAGGTTAGCAGAATGTCATCTTACAGATGTGTGTTGTGGAGCCCTTGCCTCTGTCCTCAACAAAAACAAGAACCTAACATTGTTAGATTTAAGTGCAAATGACCTCAAGGATTTTGGAATACAAATGCTGTGTGATGCACTGATTGATCCACTATGTAAACTACAGACACTCCAGTAAGTTTCTGTTGTGGGGTAAGTGGAAGGGAGGGGGCTCAGGACAGGCACATTGATTTTGAGCATAACCTTTGCGATGAGGAACGAGAAGGAAAACTGAGTAGGCCATGCCTAAGCCAAGTAACAAAGTGAGTAAAATTACCTATAAGCCTCCTCTTTGGATACAAGGACAAGGGAGAGACAGCCAGCACACAACACTGGATCTCACTGCCTCGAGAAGCAGTGTGGTATAGGAAAGACCCCAGGGACTAGGTTCTGTTAGGTCTGGCTTAAGTAAGAGGTCTAGAATCTACTCAGTTTCATGACCATGCTTCTGTAACCTCTTCACTTTTGTAAAAAGTAAAACCGAGCAAGTACTCCTTGCCTAACTACCTGAGTTAGCATGGGGACTGAGTGAAGTGAGCTCTTAATTATAAAATTGACCTAGTGTAACTCTTGGCTCATAGGGTACTCCATAAAGGTTAAACTATTTCTCTTCCCTCTTCTAATATCTGATAGTAGGGTTGATGTTTACGTTTTGAGAATCTTCACGACTCAAGGGAATGAAACTATCATATGGTGCAATTACTGAAAGTGGAGATCTTGACCCTTTCTGGTCAATGGCCCTCTGTCAGCTCAGCGGGCTGGCATGACACACAAAGTAATTCTTAATTAGGATACAGCTATGCTCTGTTGGCAGCTAACCAGTGGCCAAATGGCCATCCATTTCTGGCACTCAGAACTGGAACACATAGTGGAAAATAAAGGCCAAGTGCAAAAATTTCACATTCCAAAACCAATTTGATGGATTGAAATGTAAATGAAAATAGCACAAAGGCCTGATTACAGTCTGGCTCAAACAGAAGCTACATTTCTACTAGCAAAGTGAAGTCAGTTAGTTTCAGAAACTCAAGAATGCATGGTGATTACTGGCCAGGAGAAGGGAATTCACATGACAGACCTCAGGGATGAAAAGCCTATATTCTTAGAAAAAAGTGGCTTGGGTCAGTATAGTCAACAGCTTGAACTAAACTCATCAATCCTAGTGTTTCTTTAAACACAGAGTAATTTATGTGGTAGCTCTTTATAGTGTCTCTACTCCCCCAGAGATCCTAAATGACAGCAAGGAGAGTTGATTTTGGTGGTGATGACATGCTACTATTTTGTTGTATTATAAATATTTGTACCATTTTCTGTTTATCTCTTTGTCTTTTAACTAATCTGCTTTCATTGTGTTTTCAGCCCAGTCTCCAAACTTTTATAATTTTTCAGGGCACAGATTGATAGCTATGTGCAATAATAGTTCAGAATCCTAAATGAAGGACATACAGAGTAGACACAGTTCACTTACCTCAAAAAACTATTGAATGATAGAGTTATATAAGACAAACAACACTGAAATCAGTAGAAAAATATACTTACTCAAGTGAGGTGAGAGAAGTTCTGGGTCTCCAAAGGGAGACTCTTCTCTGGCAACTGGAAACCTGAAGGAAGAAAGTTATATTCAAACGACTGCTTAGATGTCGGGTTTGTGTCTTACTCTTCATTGTGTTTTCCCCTGTAAATTTCCTGGCTCAGTGCTGTGCATGTAGTAAATACTTATAAGATGCATATAGAAATACATATAGGAAACCAGTTAATAATTTAGAGCATCTAGGTTCAGGGCAAGGAGAGAGTTAATTATATGTTTAAAAAAGACTAGGTGTTTATACATTTGGAAGATTAACTGGGGGAAAAAGATGTTGTACCCCAGAGTGACAAAGCTCACCTTCATTCATTTTACAAGTACCTGCTAAATTTCTGCTCTGCCAAGCCAATGTGCCAGGCGATGGAAGACAAGAATGACTAAGACACAAACTGTGATCTGTGCTTTCCAGGGGCCAGTGGCCCAAGTTGTCAAGACAGGCACATAAACTGAATATAGTGTAGCCATGGGTCTCACAGGGTCATGCAGAGGACAACTCACCAGTCAAGAGGGTCAAGGAAAGCTTCTTGGAGGAAGGGTCTCCAAGAGAAGAGTTAAGTCTCAGGACTGTAGGGAAATGAGGGTAGAGGTGAAAAAGAGTAGCCCAGGCTTAGAAATGAACATGGAACGGGAAGTCTTCAGGAACTTTGCTGTTGCTGGGGCATAAGCGGTGAAACAGAATGTGTCAAGAAGCAAGACTTAGGATGAAAGCAGAGGCCCTGTAGGCCATGTGTGATAAATTAGACCCCTTAAGCAGAATTCTGGGTGCAAATTCAGTCATCTTTTTCTCTCCATACTCTGGGGTCTTTTCTCAATTTTCCAGAACTGTTCTCAAAGTTGGAGTCAGTTTCATTTCCAAAGCTGGTTGGAGACTCAGTGCACTGCTGCTCTTGTTTCTCCCTACCATTAATGGGTTAACCTTAAGAAATGATCCTGTTTAGCCCCACAGCAGCTTGGTGACTGATTGTGATGCCCTCACTGGTCTGACCTGCCAGTTCTGTAGTGCTGAGACTCCAAGGCAATGATATCTTAGTCCACTTGTAAGAATGCAACCACCGTTTTCTAAAGTACCATATGTGTCAGAGTGGCTGGGTCTAGAAGAGCTACTAGAATCAGCGATGGGCATGCATGTGTGAAATCTACCCTTTTGCTCAGAAAGATGGAGGGCCCTGAATTGTGTCAGGGGCATCATTTAAGCCTCTCTTTCTTCAAGATGATTTCATTTAGGCATCTTGGTGCCTTTTACAGTCCTGTGCCTTGGATAAAGTCCCTAGCCCATCTTGACCCTAACTAAATTTAGAAAGAAGGGGTTGAGAATAAGTAGTCTTTTAACTTCCAGAAGATCGCTGGGTTTCTTGATGAATTGCCTATCTCTTCCTTAGCAGCAAATTCTACATACCAGGAAGTTGGTTAGCATTTGCTAAGTTATTCAATATATTATAAAGGTTGTGTTACATTTCCATGGTGTTAAATGCCTACTTGTACTACAGTTGCATTATAAATGGCACTACTCATTTTACTTTGATAGATAAAAATTAGCTTCTATCCATTTAAAAGAAGACATGTTACCTCAATATACACTTAAAGGAGCTTGTATCTTCATTTGTAGCAGTGGACTTTAATCAGGATATGCATGTGATGTTTAAAGTGGAACTTTGGGAATTGTGGGAAATTTTCTGATAGGTAGTCAGTTGGATATAGAGCTTACCCTGGAGATGATAGTTGAAGCCATGACAATGGATGAGATAGACTAGGGAGACTGGAGGAACATCTCTGGGCAACACTGTAACACTTCAGAAGTGGATATGGAAACATCGTGAGTAAACCAAGAGAAAAGTATCCTGGAGGCTAAGAGAAAAGGTGAGCTGCAAGGAATACATGCTCAACAGTTTCAAATGCAGCAGAGAGGTCCAAAAGGATGAGTACTGAAAAGTGTCTGTTGGAATTAGCAATGAGGAAGTCATAGATGACCTTGTCAAGGGCTTGTGATAGGACTAGAAATCAGACTGCAGTGATTTGAAGAGATGAGAGATAAAGAAGTAGAAAGGAATGGAGACTACTTTTTCCAGAAGTTTGTGAAAAAGAGATGCCATGTTGGGTCATGGTCAGTGGGAATTGTGGGAGTCCAGGAAGGGCATAGTTATTTTCCTTTTTTGCCTTGTTTTGATATAAGCAAATTTGTAGGCTGAGAAGAAGGTGTCCCTGGAGAAGTTGCAGAAACATGAGTGGGAACTAAAGGATTAAGGGAGCAGGGCCTTGGACAGGGTGGGAGCAACAGAGTGACAGTCCAAGAGGAATATTAGCATTTTCTCTCCTGAGACCCAAGAACAGTCATTAAGGCTGAGGGAGGAGATAGGTAGCTAGTGGGTGAAGTAACTGAGTGCACCATGGATCAAGAATGGATCCTGATCCTTGAGAGTAGGAAAGCTGTTGAAGGCATCTGTTGGCCTGACTTGACACGTGATTCTGTTCCTTTTTTTTAGTATTGACACGGATCACTTACATGAAGAAACGTTCAGAAAGCTGAAAGCTTTAGAAGTGAGCAAACCTGGATTTTCCTGGTAGTTTCTAAGGAGAACCCCTGGTCTGCGCCTATAGACCACCTCCATTTGCTACCGTCTTTAGCAGTTGTGCAGTATTCTTGTTCCGAGTCTCCTGCCCTTTGTTGAGGACACTAGTGTGAAACAAGTAGCAGTGACTGCTATTTCTTACATAAAACCATCCACTAAGTACAATGTGAAAGAAGCACTTTTGTTGAAATGCCCAGCAATAAATACCTTACATTCATATATTGTGTTGCAAAACTTACCGTTTTTCACAAAATGGCCTTGAAGGTGGAAAGGTTAGGCTCAGAGAGGTTGTGACTTGTTCCAGGTCACTTAGCTTATCAGTGGGACAGGTCGCCCAATACTCAAACCAAGTAGAAAAAAATACATGTGAATGAGGCCCCCTCAAAGCAACATGACACTTGAATTGATTACAGGACAAGAGGAAGTACAAATGCATAATATTTTATGGTGCTGATTTTAAGCAAAACTGTAATTCACAAGAGAGAGAAAAGGATAAGCTGGTTAATAAGGAAAGGCTTACATGGCTTGATGTGGATCTTGAGAATCAGCAGGATCCAGGAAGCGGGAGACAGACTGGCCAGCAGCTGTAAGATTACAGGACAAAAAGGCTGTGTATGTGAGCAACTCGCCAGAAGCATCTAGGGAAAAAGATATTTTCATTAGAGTTTCTGAAACTCCCATAGAATGGAGATTCTAAGCTTCTGAGGGTGCGCTCCAGTTCCCAGGCTCGACTCCCTTGGTTAAAATGACAGGTTAAAATGACATTAACCTTATCATCCATTGTTGTTGCCAGCATGGTGCCTGCCTCTTAGTGTAGGTACCGATTAATGGTAACTGTTTATGTGAGTGCATACCTGCAATGTAACTCAGCTGCATAGTCTGTGAGCTCCCATGTTTTCCTGCTGTGTTGTCAGGGTAAGCTGCATGTTTGAACTAAATGTGTGGGCTGGAGGCAACGCATTTAATGGGGGAGGAGACACCTAATGGAAAGTTAATTCTAAGATGTCCAACTGCTCATGTCTTCATCTGTCATCGCATATGGCTCCTGCTGCCCTGTGAGATGGTAACTCTTAGGAGGAGGAGACTGTTCTGGTCTGAGAAGAATAGTAAAGAATAGCAATTTGTTCCCAGCGTTCTCAAGTTCTTTTTTTCCGTTAGTTGTTCGGCACGCATTTATTGAGCATTCATTGTGTGCCAGGTTTGGTGTTAAGAGCTGGCTTTATTGAGGTGAATATTGCCTTTTCCTGTGCCTTTTCCTTGCTATGTTCTCTGACTGCCCTTTTCCCTGGTAAACATGATAAAACTCAGTCATGTTAAAAACTTAAAGATGTAAAAATAGCAGAACTCTGTGTATTTTGTTTGTATATGAAAGAATACATGTCCAAATACACATGGAAGGGTGTATGCAAGAGACGGCTGACAGGAGTTATCTCCAGCAAGAAGAAACTGGCAAGCTGAGGTGGAGGGAGAAGAGGAAAGGAAACTTTTTTTTTCATTCTCTGTTCTACTTGATTTTTTAAAACCATGTACATGTATTACTTTTATAACTAATAAACTTTGTTTAAAATAAAACTCATTCATACTGAGGAGTTTTCTTCTTTCAAAACTTGCTATAAATCTGAAGAAAACACAAGATAGGCATTTATAGGCATGTCATATAAATCTAAAGGAAAAGAATGAAATTTTGATATCCAAATGATAAATATCTTCATGAAAATATCTCACCACAAATAAAAAGACTAGAGATAAATTGGAAGAAATATATGGTGCATATATAACAAAGCTGATACCCATGACATAAATAACAAATCTGTATGAAAAAAAAAAAGGACTTCTACTTTCAGCAATGATGAAATAACAGTGATGAATTCATATTCTCACTTGAACAACTGAAAAAGTAGACAAAACATAGGCAACAATCATTTCCAAATATTGTACAACAAGCACAGTTGGGACAAATAAAAATGAATAACTAGATGGTATTTTTAGACAGCCATATTGATAATCCTATTAAAATTAAATTTTCTCACAACAATTGGAAGGCTGAAATTGGTAGAATGGAAAAAAATTAAGATCCAATTATATATGCTGCTTATAGGGAATCCACTTTAAATATAAAAATACAAGTAGATTAAACATAAAAGATAGGGGAAGGATAGACCATGTCAACATTAGTAAGTAAATTTGTACCCAAAGAAAATGAAGTAAAAACTAACTGGACTTCAAGGAGAAATAGATAAATGTATACTTTTAGTCTTAGATTTCAACATCTTTCTCAATTGATATACCAAAGAGACAAAAAATATCAGTAAAAATATAGAAAATTTGAACCACACAACAAATCTTAGTTGACATCTATGCAGCACTAAACCCAGCAATAGCAGAAAACATAAGTGCACGTTGAACATTCATCAAGATAGATCATATTTGGGATATGTAACTCATCTCAATAAAGTTAAAGCAGTCAAGTTATAGAAAACTTGTTCTCTGACCACAGTGGGAGCAAACTAAAAATTAGAGAACGATGTATGGGAAATATCTCAAATATTAGGAAAATAACACACTTTTAAACAATCTATGGCCTTAAATCCCAGGCTCGGGAGGCTGAGGCTAGGAATCACTAGAGTCTGTGGGTTTGGGACTTCCCTGGGCAACATAGGGAAACCGAGTCTCAGACAAAAAAACAAAGACAAAAACAAAAGTAAAAAAAGAAACAATCTACGGCTCTAGACAATGTCTGAAGGGAAGTTAGAAAGTGTTTTAAAACGAGTGAAAATGAAAACAAGACATCCGAATTTGTGGGATGTAACACTGTTTAGAGGGGAATTCATTGTACTACACAGCTGTATAAGGAGAAAAAAAAAGACCTTAACGATACTGATAAGGAGTGTGAGCACTAAAGGGGGTGACTGTAACTTTGAGGTATTTATTTTGGTTATGACTACCTTGGGCACATCAAAGGAGTTTAGTGGGAAGGATCTGCACAGTCATTTCCCTTTTTTTCTGTTCAAGTCTCACTCCACCCAAAGGCTGACTAATCAGTTGCCTAAGCAGCCAAGGGGGAAGCAGCCTTTTCTGAGAGAATAAATAGTACTAATACTAATACTGTAGTAGTAGTAGAAGGAGTCGGAGTCGGAGTCGTAGTCGTAGTAATAGAGAAGCTCAAGTGCTTATTTGTGACAGGCATTGTTCTTTACGATATTTAGCTCTTAATTCTATAGATACTCATTTTCTTCATGTAATATATGAGCCATAGAGTAATTTGTCACAGTTCACACAGGTAGTAATACCTGAACTCCAAAGCTGTCCTCTTAACCATACCTCTTCATGGAGACTAACATTGGAGGAAGAAAGGTTTACACAAAAGAAAATGTGTATACAAGGCCGGGCATGGTGGCACATGCTTGTAAGCGGCAGCCTAGGAAGCTGCGGCAGGGGCCAGGGATGGTGATTTGAGTCCTGCTGGGAGCACGTAGCAAGACCTAGTTCCAAAAAAATAGCTGGGCATGGTGGCGCACGTCTGTAATCCCAGCTACCTGGGAAAGAAGCTGAGGCTGGGGATTACTTGAGTCTGTGGTACCCCAGGCAACGTGAGCCTGTGATTTCACAGGCAAAAATAGCAAGACTAAGCCTCAAAAAAAAAAAAAAAAGAAAGAAAGAAAAAAGAAAATGTGTATACATTTCCTGCTATGTGCTAGACCTGTGGACTTGCACATAGGTCTTTAATGAGATTACAGTTATTTTAATGGCTCTGATATAAGGCAGGTTTGCATCAGGACTGTAGTATAATAATGTTAACAGCCACTGGTTACTGAGAGCATACTATGTGTTGGACACTATGCTATTACATTCTACATATATTTAATCCTCACGACAAATCCACATTTCCCAATCAAGGAAACAAGGCTAGTAGAAGGGTCATTCATTTCTGTGACTCTGGATAGTGTGTCACTGGGTTCTTCAGCAGCAGAGGAGAAGGTTGGACTGAGTTCACTTATCCTTTTTGAATGAACAAAAGTATTTTCATCCAAAGCTTACAAACCAGACCCACCAGCTGCTGCTTCGAGATCATGTGTGACTTAGCCAACATCTGGTCTGAAGTAGTTTCCCTCTGTAATGTCATTGTATTTAGAAGCTTGAGGACATCGGAGGCTACCACAGACCAATCCTTGACTACCATCACAAAACAATCCCACCTTCCTTTTTGTTTAAAGCCATGTATTCATTAAGACTGTGTTAAGTGCCACTGAAGTATACATTTTAAAATTTGTTAAAATGGTAATTTTATGTTATGCATATTTTACCATAATAAAAAAATTTATTACGCAAAATGTCAACTTTTGTTAAAAGGCTAATATAGCTCTCATGGTTACCAAATTTCCTTTTCTTGTAAATTTTCAGAATCAAAACACAGGATTGTAAAGTTAATAAATTGGGGCCATAGAACCATTTTCCCAGGAGATCAGAGACCAGCCTTGCCACAACCTGGGCAAGTTCTGGAGCAATACTGTTGTAGTCTTCGCTCACATTTTCATATTATTTTGTGTCTCTTTTCCATCACATTTTCTTCCATGACTCCCTTTTTTCACAAATATTTCTCCTGTGTCCCCCAGATCTTTTGTTGTGCAAAAAAAGAAAAATAAAAACCTCCTACATCACTGAATGCTACTTGTTCCTCATCACCAAATGCTACTTGCTTCTTACCCTAGCTGACTTGGTCATTTTCCTCAAGGGTACTCTCTTGTGGGAGTTACAGAAAAGACTCACATCCCTTAGTTCTGAGACAGTTTCCAGACTGTTGTTTCTGTCTCTTGCTGAAAACACAACATTAAGGCACACTTGAGCTGAAACAGTTACCCCATCTCATCTCTGTTACCTAGACACTGGTCACACCCACAAAATGATCCAGGCCGTATTTCAAGCATACAACCTTCCTTGCCAACAATCATATCATTGCCCTGGGGGGTGGGTGGGTGAGGTTACTGATGATTTCATGTGTTAATATAAGCTTGATCTGCCTCCATTTTAGTCACCTTCTTTCATGGCAACCTTCCAGATCTATGTAGTCTGGTATAATAGCCTTTAGCCACAGGTGGCTAGTGGTCAACATATTAGAGTACAGACTGAGAAAATATCCATCATTGAAGAAAGTTCTACTAGCCCAGCTTATGCCATTGTCTTCATCCATAACAGGTCCACCTCAAAAATAGTGAAAAAAATATGTGATATATCTATAATTTGCTGGGAAATGTTCAAGGAGCTGAGAATACAATGATGAAATTATATATATATATATATATAAATACTAATCAGTACAGTGTGGTATTGAAAAGACAGACACATAATTACCAAAACAGAATAGAGAACCTAGCAATAGATCTACACAAATACACCCGACATTTCTTTTATGACAAAACAGTTCAATGAAGCAAAGACAGACAATCTTTTCAAAAAATGGTACCAAAAAAGAAAAATGAATCTTAGTTTAAACCTGGTATTTTATGTAAAAGTAAAAATGGAAATGGACAAATTCATAGAATCATGTAGCATTCCAGAACTGATTCAGTAAGAAATTGAAAATCTGAGTTGATCACTAGCAAGAAAATTGAAACAGTGATCAAAAACCTCCCTCAAAGAAAAAGCTCAGGAACAGATAAGTTCACTAGTGATGTTAGCAAATTTTCAAAGAAAAACTAATACTGATCCTCAAACTCTTTCATAAAATTAAAAAGGAGGGGAAAATTCATCACATTCTATGAAACCAACACCACAACATTACTCTTATTCCAAAACCAGACAAGAACACAAAAACAGAAAACTACAGACCAATATCTTTGCTAAAGATGGATGCAAAAATCCTCAACAAAATTTTGGCAAATCAAATCCAGCAATACATTAAAAGAATCATACATCATAATCAAGTAGGATTTATTGTTGGGATGTAAAGGTGGTTTAATATATGCAAATTCCCTGGGATTACAATGATGTGAAATTTATAAACAAATTTAAAAAAATATATGCAAATCAATAAATGTAAGTCATCACATCAACAGAGAAGGACAAAAAGACATGATCATTTCAAAAACAAAAAAATAAAGATCATTGCACAAAATTCAACATCCTTTTCTGATGGAATCAACAAAATGTGTATAGAAAACATACTTCAACATGATATATGCATGTATGATCTTATAGTCAGTGGTGAAGAACTGAAAGTTTTTCTTCTTAGATCAGGAATAAGATAAAGCTGTCTACTCTCATCACTACTATTCAATATAGTGTTTGAAGTCCTGACAATAACAATTAGACAAGAAGCATATACTTAACCAAATTGGAAAGGAAGAATTAAAAATATCACTATTTGTAGATGACATGATAATATACATAGAAAATACCAAAGACCCCAATCAAAACCTATAAGAAATAATAAATGAATGCAGTAAATTGGCACTGTAAAATTAATACTCTTTTGTTTCTTTGCACAAGTACTGAACCAGTAGAAAAAGAAACTTGGGAAAACCATTTACTATTGAATCAGAAGGAATTAAATTTAAGCAATAAATTTAAGAAATGAAACACCTGTATACCAAAAACTGTAAGACATGGATGGGTTGGAAGAAATACAAGATGAAAAAAGATGGAAAGGTAGTATGTGCTCATGGATTGGAAAAATTAACATTGTTAAAATGTTTATATGACCTGAAGCAATATATACAGATTCAACGCAATTGTTATCAAAATTCCAGTGTCATTCTTCACAGAAATAGAACAAAGAAAAATCATAAAACTTATTTGGAACAACAAAAGACCCTGAATAGAAAAAACATTCCTGAGAAAAAAGAACAAAAATGTAAGTGTCATACTCCCCAACTGGGAATGATACTACAAAGTGATAGTAATTAAAATAGCTTGGTATTCTTAAAAAAAGACACTTAAATCAGTGGAACAAAATAAGAGGCCAGAAATGAAACTATATATGTATCAACTAACTTATGATAAAGGCGTCAACAACTTACAATGGAGGAAAGAAAGCCTTCTGTATTTCCACCCCAGATAACTACCTTACCATTATTTTCAGCTGTCCTACCATGTTCGATCCAATATGCCTGCATACAAGCAGAACTCCAAACCTAGACCAACCCAAAATATCTACTTCCTAAACCTGGAGACTGCCTTCAATCTCAAATGAGTTTTCATCACTCTCATTAATCCTTTATGTGCCCTTTATCAGCATTCTCTCCCATTCAACCAAGTGGTCAACTCAACCATTCACCAGTTTTCCTAAAGCCCCTCCCCACTGTCTGTTATAAGCTGGAATCCCAATTTACTATAAATAGAGGTCAGAAATAACTTCAACTTCCTGTCAAGTTAGCTTGATACACCCCTCACAGTCATAGGTATCTGCCTAGGGTTAATCATAGTATTTATGTTCTGTAGCCTCCTGCTTGCTTAGAAACTTTGATCCATTGTTTGACAACTCTCACTTCCTGCCTACTCCCCTCACCATCAGCTGTATATAACCTTTCCCACTCTACTAGCTTCTCTTTGTCTCTGTTACACACACACACACACACACACACACACACACACACACATACACACACAGAGACCTATATACAAATACGTTCAAGTGTCATTCAGTTTGAAGAACAAGTTCTTTTTCCATATTAATGTCACTACTTTTTTAAAAAAGAAATTAAATCTTTCCTTTTTCACAAATAAAGCTGGGTTAGTTTGTTGCCTTTTGATGATTAATCAGAGACCAAACCCTGTATACTCCATCCAATGCCTCCAACTCTTCCTTCGTTTCAACCTTGCCTTGTGGCAGCAGCAGAAGCAGCAATGGTGGCAGCAGTGACAAATGCAGATGGATCAGTCAAGAAGGATTAGCAAGTGTGAAGGTCTGGTCAGTCTCCATAGATAATGCTAGGACCTGTTTGTACCCATAGATGATACAATGGGGCACTGATGCAACAGTTGGGTAACCAATATATAGATATGCTGGCAACTTTATGAACACTCTTTTGGAAGTAAGAAGGCAGAGTTTTTGCTGTGATTTCACTTTTGTGTTCTAGGTGTCATTGTTAAACACTTGCTGGGTGATCAGCCCAATGGAGAAAAGAATGATTTTCAACATGGTTAGCAATGTGGCTTCGTTGGCTTGCTCTTTGGCTCCACTCTTAATTATCTACACATCATTCAGGGTTTCAATGGGGCCCCTGGAGAATTTAGTGGTGATACTTAAAACCTGGAATAAGTGGGTTTTCTTAAGCCCCAAACCAGTGTTTTGGGCTGGCACAGTGACTTCTTATGGAGCAATGGCACCAACATGGGTAGCAGCTGGCATCTGATTGACTAATAGCATATCCTGGCAACAGTTTCTCTGGAGCTGGTTCACTTTCCAGATGCTTTTAAATGGTTTTGTACATCATGGTGTGCTTGTTCATTAGCACTACAGCCTCCCCTCAAAGAATATGTGGGTCTGGCATATCTGCTTCCACAATGTCTGTTACCATAATGAAGCATTTTGGATAATCATCCAAAAGTTGGATGATCTGAAGGAAATAGTTGGATATCCAGGTCACTCTTTCTTTCCTGGGCATCATCTTGATGCATCAGGGTTTGCCATGCAGTGTTTAAAGACATGTCATTCTCATGAGGGTGCCTGGGAGAGGTATCTGATATTTTTTTCATTTGTTTTTCTAGTTTGACTGGATCGATTGTGGGGTGGGGGTGGATAAGAGAAGTAAAGGAAAACTAGGGGAGAGAAGAAAAGGGGGGAAGAAAGAGAAGAGATAGATGTTAAGATGTAGGAATATCAAGTAAATATTAGATGATGCTTACAGAACACATTTATCATCATGGTAAAGTATTTATAATGCCTATTCATCAAAAAACAAATTACCAAACAAAATGTCTATGTGTGTGTAGAAGATAATGATGGGCCAGGAATATGTGTTAAAATGTTACCTATCATATTTCCAGTTTATAGGATACCCTTGATTCAACAATACCTTCTAACTCTTCAACATTATACTTGTAACTTTTGTAATAACAATTTAAAAAATTTCTAGATACTAAATTATTCCCTCCTTGTAGCTCCCACCATATCTCTGTTCTTCCCTTCAACTCTTGACTTCCAAATAGTCTCCATTTTCTGTGTCCACTTCTTCTGTCCCCATTCTCTAAAGTGTTTGCAATCTAGCTTGAGTTCCCACGACCCACTGAAACTGTCCTCACCAAGGTCTCCCAAGACATAGTTGTTGCTAAACTATCAGACATTTTCTGTACTTATCTGATCTTCCCAAGTTGTTACACTGGATTTGATACTACACTACAGATCGCTTTGTTCTTTATACTTCTTCATCCCTTGGGTGTCAGGATCACATTGTTTCTTAGGTTTGTTGGCAGCAAGGGTGTGAACTAAAAAGGAAGATATACCTGGCTTTGAATCAGGGTTCTGCCACTAACTCACAGCATAAACTTGGGCTACCTGCCTTAATGTCTTGGAACCTCAGTTGCATTCCCCTGAAAATGGGGCTAATGCATACTTCATAATATGTTGTTCAAGATTAAATGAGTTGATGCTTGTAGAACACTTAGCACAGTCGCTGGAGCATGAAACATGATAGTAAATGATAATAGTAATATTAGAAAATTATTATTCCCCTCTGTGAATTCTCTTCTCAGTATCCCCTTTAAAATATCAGAAGTCTCTAGGATTCGGTCCCAGGCATTCTCTTCTGGTTTTTATCCACACTCATGGCTTCAACTACCAGCCTGTGCTGGTAAAGTGTTGAATGTGTACCCTTATCCAAACCCATCTTGTAAGTTCCAGATTGTTCAAATCATGTGCCTGAGTTTTACCATATGGATCTCCCTACCAGAATTTTAGAGCTGAGTCTATTACATACATGAGTGGTTATCAATTATAAGCCATTTTGTATCCCCAAAGGACACTTGGCAATATGTTACTGACCTTTGGTGAACAGCCCCAACAACAAAGCTCCCAACAACAAATTATCAGTCTTTAAAATATCGGTAGCATGTCAACATTGGGAAACCTTGATGCAAATGATCTTTAAAGTGTCCCCCACTCCTCCAACTCTTGCATTATTATATAGGGAGCATCTAAGTGATGATGAACATGGTCCTGAGGTCTGGAGAAGTGACATGATGAGTTTGCCTTTCACCCCTTTTGCATCTCTTATTCTGCTTACTTTAAGTCTTCTTAGTTTAACTGTACTTTGGATAGCTGTCTTCTCAGTTTTCTCTGCTGATCTCTCTTCCTCCCATCTATGCTCCCTGAGTGATCTCATCTAGTTCTGTGATTTCACCTTTAACCTTTATACTGATTATTTCCAGGTTTGTATTTCCAGGCCAGCCAATCTCTCAAGCTCCTGACACATACAACCATATAGCCACCTGCTTACTATTATTCTCAATACCTTCTGAGTACAATCTCTATTCTTCTAGCCAGGGTTGGGGGATTTTGAAGGACTATGTACTTGCTATGCTTGTGCCCTGAGCCTCCTGCTTTATCGACTTAACTGTCTACTATCTCAAGCTCCGAATGACTGTTTTGTTTATTTCTATCAAAATTTACCACCTAGTATCCAATTTCCTGGGATCTTGGAAAGTGGAAAGTGCTGATATTATAAATTTATTCTCCAAGTATTTAATGACTGACCCGGTATTTTTGAGCTACAACACTGTCCTTGGGGAATTCAATATTAGGTTAATGTAGGAGAGATAGCAGATTAATTGTATCATTATAGTTCTCTCACTAGATTAACTGTGCACTTTGGGCAAGTTAGTTCCATTTCTGAGCCTCAGTTTCTGCATCTGCAAATTGAGAGTATTTGACTAGACTCAGAATGTTCGTGAGTATAACAGTCACCAGAACTGCTTGTTAAAAAGTAAAATTTCCAGTCACCTCTCCAATGTAGAACTCACTATGCATTATCATGTTATGGATTTAAATAGCTAAAACCCCCGGTAACATTCTTTTCTCTTTTTTTCCTTTAAATAACTTATTTATAAATGTATATTTCACATCTTTGTATTCCCTGGGGTTCACCCACCACCCACCTCCCCTCCCTGACCACCCCATCCTTCCCCCCACCCTCAGTTGTGTACTTTAGTTTGGTTGTCAGTTTGTTTGAACTTTTCCTCCTGGCCTTTCGTTTTTCCTATATCCTGTATATTAGTGAAACCATTTGGTTTCTGCCTTTTTCTTTCTGACTTGTTTCTGTGCTTGTAGCAACTTTAATTTCAACAAGTAAGTATAAAAATCTCTATAAAAAGGCAGCAAGCTTCTGGCCCCAGCCCAGCTCTGTCGCACACCAAAGGACCTGATTCTTCTCTGCATGACTAGTATTAGTGCCTTTCCATATTGCTCCCCTGACCACCTATAGCTAAAGGAGAGATCACAGCTGTTGGTTTTAAGAGGAGGTAAACATGAAATCAGGGAAGGTTTTACATAGGTAACGGCATTTGAGCTGGGCCTTGAAAAATGGGGTAGAATTTCACCAGGAGAGAGGGAAAATTTTTTTTCAGAAATGGATAATGGTGTGAACTCATTTATCTGAACATTATTTACTATTATCTGCTATGCACCGGATGCTGAGAACAAAGAAGAATGGAATGGGAGTTGGAGGGATGAACCTGGGCTCCAAATACCTACCTTTCTTTAGTCACCCCACTCCCCTCACTGTCAAGTGCAGCCTCTGTTCTCAGCTGTCCAGACCATCCCTGCACTCACCCTTACTGCTCACATGCTATGGTCTAAAGGGAATCTCCTCACACATCAGCATCCCGTTTTGATGACTTTGGAATTTGTATACAGTAAAGTATACAAACTCTGATGCAGATCTCGGAGTTGTCCATCTTCCCATCGCTGATCAGGAAACCCCCCTCAAGATGTGTCTGTACACATTGCTCCCAGGTCCTTCGTGCAGAAACCTGTGACTGCCATGTTTCTCATTTCTCTTGGCGTGCTTGTAGCCACATCATCTCCAGAGGCTGTGTGGGTGTATTTGTATTTGTGAGATTTTCTGCTCTAACCCATCAGTATTAGTGTGAGAAGCTTTACAGCCATGGTGACCCAAAAGCTTATTGTCTCAAGCTGGGCTGTAAAAATGGCACTGCTAATCATTACACCGTAAAAAGAGTGACTATCAAGATTTGCCTGGTAGGGAGTAAAGTCACAGACATACTTATGACACTCGTATATGCCACTCTGTTTATGAGTAGGAGCCTCAACTCCAGAGCATAAAATCAGGGATAAAAAGACTCCACATGCAAACAGAGGATTTAATCCAGAAAGGTAGTTCAAACCTCTTGGTGATGTGTGAGTATATTTCATTAGTGTTCTGCAGTATCAGATTATACCTGCTTGCCAGAAGCAGAGTTGAAATTTAGTGTATTTGGTGTAGTGTCCAGTTTCATTGGTCTGCTTTTGATATATTCATAAAGCAACTATTGATTTTACCAAAAGGAATGAACCCCTTAAGTTCAATAAGACTACCTTAAGCCAAGGTAGTTATAAGTATTCAGAGTTTAGAAGTTTAATTTTAAAATCCCATTAGTTCAAGTATAAAATTCCAGCAGAGAGTAAAGTGAGGTTGGATCTCCTACCCCAGAGACTTCCTGCCCATGTTGGTTGGTACTCTGAAGGTACTGGTGGAGGGGTGAGGGGTGGTGATGGGGAACAGTGTCTTCTGTATTTCAGTACTCACTGAAGTACCCTTAAACAGATCTTAGGTTCCCAATCATGATCTCCAAGATTTGTAATATCTCTGTTCCTTTACCTGGTTACAATATGCAGGCAAGTTGCTTTTATGTACATCTGATCTGATCTTTGCTCAAGAGGCATATTTTCTCTCTTGAAAACTTTGACTATAGAAGGACACCGAATTTGTAGGAATAATTGCAATTTCATTATTTCATTAGACAGGTTCCTTATGATATATTCTAGGGAGGTAAATCCTTCTCAACAGACATTCAAAATTACTTTCACCCTATTACCCAAAGATAGCTTAGAGGATTTGTAGAACTTACAGGGTATTGTGATTGGTGGATTTCCAACTGCTCTGAATTTGCTGCTGCCTTCTACAATATGGTTAAAAATGGCATATCTAAACCTCTGCATGGAAAAGTCACTATAGAGTTAGCCTTTGACTGACTTAAGGCTACTAATATCCAGAACACTTCCTTTCTAGGTCACCTCCATATTATACCAAGCCTTTCCTTCTGTTTATATGTAATAAGAATGGTCAAGTTCTTGGGGTTTTATCTTGGAGTTTTATCTCAAAGCTCATTTGGTATTGCAATATTTTTAACCAGTAGGTAAGAACAGTAGCTATAGCTAGATTCAATCTTGGGGTAACCTTTCCATCTAATGTGACCTTATTTCAGAGTTTTCTCACCAAAAGCGCTCAACATTTCTCTGCTTTCAACTCAACTTCCTGTGAACTTCTGCTTTCAGCTTATACCATTATCTATAGGAGTCATAGTTTTTAAAAAATTGAGCTATAATTACAGATCATAAATTTATCCATGGAAATTGTACAAAGCCGTGGTATTGATATAGTCACAAAGCTAGGCAACCATCACATTATCAAATTCCTGAACATTTTCATCATCCCCCAAAACAAACCCACACCCATTAGCAAGTCACTTCCTCCTCCTTCCCCTCAAACTTGAGCAACCATTTATCTACCTTCTGTCTTGAACCCAACATTCTGCTGCCTCCAAGAAACACATCTGATCCCAAAAGATAAGCAGAGATTGAAAGTAAAAGGGTGGAAAAATAATTTACAAGCAAATGGGCCCCCCAGAAAGGCAGGGGTAGCTATTCTTTTTTTTTTTTTTTTAAGACTAGGCTTGCTATTTGCTCACGGAACCGCAGGCTTATGTTGCCCATGGTACCACGGACTCAAGCAATCCCCAGCCTCAGCTTCCCAGGTAGCTGGGATTGCAGGCATGTGCCACCACGCCCAGCTATTTTTTTGGGGACTAGGTCTCGCTATGTGCCCTTGGCGGGACTTGAACTGTGATCCCTGGCCCCTGACATGGCTACCTAGGCTGCCACCTACAGGCATGTGTCACCATGCCCAGCTCGGGGTAGCTATTCTTATAGCAAACAAAGCAGATTTCAAAATTTAAAAATGACAAAGGATAAAGAAGGTCACTACCTAATGGTTCAAGGGTCAACCCACCAAAAAGACATAACAATTATCAACATATACTGACTAAATGAGGGTGCACCAAGATTCATAAAACAGTTACTAAGAAAACTGAAAACAAATATTGGTGAAAATACATATGTAGTAGGAGACTTTAACACCCCACTCTCAACAAAAGACAAATCAAAAAAACAAAAGCTACACAAGGACATAAAAGCCTTAAAAGAAGATCTAGGCAATATGGACCTAATAGACATCTACAGGATGCTACACCCACAAGGAAAAGAATACACTTTCTTCTCAAATGCACATGGATCATTCTCCAAAATTGACCACATACTAGGCCACAAGGCAAACATGAATAAATACACAAAGATTAAAATAATACCAACTTTCTTTTCAGATCATAAAGGCATGAAACTAGAAATCAACAATAAAAAGAAAGCAAGAAGAGCATCCAACACTTGGAAACTGAACAACATGTTACTAAATGAAGAATGGGTAATTTAAGAAATTAAAACCTACTTCAAAATAAATGACAAAGAAGACACAGCATTCCAAAATGTCTAGGATGCAGCAAAAACATATCTAAGAGGAAGGTTCATAGCAATACAGGCCCATATCTAAAAGCAAGAAAACAACCAAAGAAATAACCTTATCTCTCAAATTGAAAAATTAGAAAAAGAGCAACAAAAAATTAAAAACCAGAAGAAGACAGGAAATAATAAAAATAAAAGAAGAAATAAATAACCTAGAAACCAAAAAGACTATCCAGAAGATCAACAAAACCAAAAGTTGGCTCTTCAAAAAAATAAATAAAATTGATAAACCCCTTGCAAAGCTCACAAAGAAAAGAGAGAAAATTCAAATAAACAGGATCACAAATGAGAGGGCAGAAATTAAAACAGATACAAAAGAAATCTGAAGGATAATAACAGATGACCATGAAAAACTATATGGAAATAAATACAACAACCTGGATGAGATGGACAGATTCTTAGAAAGACATAACTACCCAAAATTGAGAAAAGAAGATATACAGAACTAAAACAATCCAATTACAAGCACTGAAATAGAAGCAGTCATCAAAACTATACCTAAAAACAAGAGCCCAGGACCAGATGGCTTTATTAATGAATTCTACCAGACATTCAAAGATGAAATAACACCTGTACTACTAAAGCTTTTCCAAAATATTGAGAAAGAAGCAAAACTGCCAAACACATTCTATGAAGCAAACAACACACTCATACCAAAACCAAATAAGGACAGCACCAAGAAAGAAAACTAATGAACATGGATACAAAAATTTTAAACAAAATCCTGGCAAATCAAATCCAATGATGCATAAAAAGCATTATTCACCATGACCAAGTGGGATTTATCCCAGGGGCACAAGGATGGTTCAACATCAGGAAATCAATTAACATAATACACCACATTAACACAGAGAAAAACAAAAACCAAATGATCATATCAATAGATGCAGAGAAAGCATTCGACAAATTCCAGCATCCATTCATGATAAAAGTCCTTGAAAAAAATGAGGATTAAGGGATCATACCTCAACATAATAAAAGCAATCTATTACAAGTCAATGGCAAACATCCCAAATGGAGAAAAATTAAAATCATTCCAATTAAGATCTGGAAAAAGGCAAGGATGCCCAATGTCCTCACTACTTTTTAACATTGTACTGGAAGTTTTAGCTAGGGCAATAAGGTAAGAGGAAGACATAAAAGGGATACAAATAGGAAAAGAGGAACTGAAGCTATCATTATATGCAGATGACATGATTCTTTATATAGAGAACCCAAAAAAATCCACGGAAAAACTATTTGCAATAATAAACCACTTCAGTAGGGTAGCCAGATACAACACACAGGTGTTGGTAGCTTTCCTATACGCAAAAAAAACCAAGAAGAGGAAGAAGAAATTTAAAAAGTCATCCCATTTTGCCATTGCATCAAAAACAATTAAATACCTGGGAATAAACTTAACAAAGCACGAGAAAGATCTATACAAAGAAAATTTTTAAAAGCTGCTAAAAGAGATAGAAGAAGACATAAGGAAGTGGAAAGACATTCCCTGCTAATGGATTGGAAGAATTAACATCATCAAATGGCCATCCTTTCAAAAGGGTGGAATGCAATTCCTATAAAAATTCCAATGACATTCTTTAAAGAGATAGAAAAACAATTACAGAAGTTCATATGAAATAACAAAAGACCTCAAATATCAAAAAGGCTCCTGGCCAAAAAAAAAAAAAAGAGAGAGAGAGAGAATGGAGGGCCAACTATTCCAGACCTCAAGTTATACTACAAAGCCATAATAATTAAAACAGCATGGTAATGGTACAACAACAGACAATCAGACCAATGGTACAGAATTGAGTGCTTGGGAATAAAACCACAAATATATAGTCAACTATCTTTGACAATCTTTGACAAAGTGGGGAAAAACTTACATTGGAACAAAGATAGCCTCTTTAATAAATGGTGGTGGGCTGGGCATGGTGGCTCGTGCCTGTAAGCTCAGCCTATGAAGTGGCCGGGGCCAGGGATCGCAGTTCGAGTCCCGCTTGGGGCCCATAGCGAGACTTAATTCCAAAAAAATAGCTGGGCATGGTGGTGCACGCCTGTAATACCAGCTACCTGGGGAGCTGAGGCTGGGGATTGCTTGAGTGTGTGGTACCCTGGGCAACGTGAGCCTGCTGTTCCACAGGCAAAAATAGCAAGACCTAGTCTAAAAAAAAAAAATAAATAAATAAAATAAAATAAATAAATAAATGGTGGTGGGAAAATTGGACTAACCCCTGCAAAAGAAAATGGACCAAGATAACATCCTCACACCTTGTACAAAAACCGATTCAAAATGTATAAAAGACTTAAATGTCAGACCTGAAACCATAACATACATAGAAAAAAAACTTGGGAAAAACCCTCCATGAAGTGCAATTCAGAAATCCCTTTGTGGAAAAAATCTACAGATAGCAAAAAATTGAAGGAAAATATAAGCAGATGGGACTACATCAAACTAGAAAGTTTCTGTAAAGGAAAAGAGATAACAGAAAAAACAAAAAGAAGCCCAACCGAATGGGAAAAAATTTTTGCTCTCCACAAGAGTGACAAGAGTTTAATAACGAAGATCCACAAGGAACTCACACAATTAAACAAAAGCAAGACAAGAAGCCCAATCAAAAAATGGGGAAAAGAACTAAAAAGAAACTTCTCCAAAGAGGAAATACAAATGGTCAACAGGCACATGAAAAATTGCTCAACGTCACTAGCAATCAGGGAAATGCAAATCAAACCACAATGAGTGAGATACCACCTTACACCAGTAAGAATGGTCCACGTCCATAAAACGGGCAACAGCAAGTGCTGGCAAGGATGTGGAGAGAAGGGAACACTCTTACACTGCTGATGGGAATGTAAACCTCTATAGAAAGCTGTGTGGAGAGCCCTCAAATTAATGAAATGGAACTACCATATGACCCAGTTGCTCTCTTGGGAATCTATCCTAAAGAGACCTCAATGCTTGTACAAAGGGACACCTTTGCTTGGATGTTTATTACAATACTATTTGTAATTGCAAGGACATGGAGGCAACCGAAATGTCCCAAAACAGATCACTGGATGAAAAAAATGTGGTATATATACACAATGGAATATTACTCATCAATTAAAAATGACAAATTGGATGATTTTATAACATGGATGGACTTAGAAGAATTCATATTGGCAGAAACAAGTCAAAAAGAAAAAGACAGAAACCAAATGTTTTCACTACTATACGGGACATGGGAAAGATAAACAAAAAGCCATGAAGTAAAGTCAAAACAAGTCAACAATCAAATTAAAGTACACAACTTGGGGGGTGGGGTGGGACAGGGTGGGAATGGTCAGGGAGGGGTGTGGCCCCCAGAGATCACACAATGTGAAATTTATATATAAATAAATTATTTAATAAAAAAATCTACCTCTGTCTCTACGAATCTGCATAATCTGGAATTTTGTGTCAATAAAATCAAATCATAATCATCATGCATGTCTGGCTTCTTTCACTTAGAATATTTTAATGTCTATCCACATGGCATATGAATCAGTACATCACTACCTTCCCTTGTTGAATAATATTCCATTGCATACACATCCCATAGCTTGTTTCTCCATCTTATGTATTGTTTTTCTCATTTAAAGTTGCAAAAGTACTGACAGTGAGGATGTATGTGAGCACAGAAAAAAAACAAGCAAAAAAAATGAAATAGAGATCTACCATGTGAAATGTGTTAAAATTGGCTCTATAGAAACCAGGAAAGTATCTGAATAAAAGAACCACGGGAAAATGTGTGCACACCATACGATTTATAGCCTTATGCCTTGTATGCCTTGTATAAAGAGGTACCCATGTCCAATAGGCCATTTTCCTGTATGGATAGAAGTGTTACTAACATAAGGAATAATTGAATCTCTATGAAATGTGCCACATAAGGCCACACTCCCTCTAGTGTTTCTGACTTTAGGGGATATTGGCCAATGTAGGCAGAGTCATTGTGGCATCAATGCTGAATTGTAAGGATTCTAAGTTCTTTATTTTTCCAGCATCCGTAGATAACAAGGCCCAGAGAATATTAGGTACTGAAGAAATTCAGTCAGAAAACTGAGGTGTTGATATGAATGTAAATTAATGGAATCATTGTGGAAAGCAACAGGAGACTCCTCAAAATATTAAAAATAGAAATTTCAGACAGCCCAGTTATCCCACTTCGGGATATTTACCTGAGCAAAATAAACAAAAAAACTAATTGGAAGAAATATATATGTCCCATGTTTATTACAACACTATAATTGCTAAGAACTGGAGACTACCTAAGTGCCTATCAATTGATGAACAGATTAAAGATGTGGCAGAGATACACAATGAACTGCTCTTCAACTATAAACATGATGAGATGCCATTTGCAACAGCATGGATAGACCTAGAGAGGAAATTATGCTTAGTGAAATAAGCTAGGTAGAAAGACAAACACCATAGGACTTCATGCTTATGTGGTATTTAAAAAGAACAAATAAACAGATGAACTGAACCAAAAATTAACTTTGGGACTGTAAGAGCAATAGTAGTTGCCAGAAGGGAAGAAGGCAGGAAAGTGGGTAAGTTGGGGCAAGAGGGACAATCATGGGGTGAAAGGTATATTTGGATTTTTAGTGGTGAACTTAATGTAGTCTATATACATTGTGATTGTAATGATGCACACCTGAAACTTAACAAATTTTAAAAATGCAATGTTACTTTGATAAAGGAAAAAGGAAACAATTAATTTGAAGGCAAAAGGGAATAGAGGACTCAAGAGGCCATGAGAGGACTGAGGAGATCATGTGGAGCCACCATAAAATGTCATAATGGGATAGCAGTCTCAGAGATTAAGGAAAAAATCCTCTGGGATAACAGTAGCTTCCCAATGAGATTGGATGACTATTGATGAATAAATAGTTTTATCCTCTTGATAATCCAAAGGCAATCGGGGGTCGTGAGGGGGGTACTTCCTTGGGGAAGAGAAATCATTTGTTCTTAACTGAGCAATCTGTGTAGTATTGCCAGATAAAATCCAGAAAGTTCAGCTAAGTTTGAATGGCAGATAACTGACAGACTTGTATTTAGTGTATATCCCCAATATTTAATGTAACATATAATAAATATTACTCTTGTATCTGAAATTCAAAATTCATAAAGATTATTTTTATTTGCTAAAGTTGGCAACTGTCATTGAGTGTCTAGTTTCCGGGTCAAAATAGCACACTTACAGAGTCATTTTTCTTAGCAATATCTGCAAGTTCCCATGTTGATCTGTGTTATATTCGTGGAGGACCTTTGATTTCCTGCAAGCGACAAAAGTCACAATGAAGTAAATGCAGTGTGTGGCTTTCTCTTAAGTTACTCTACTTTTTACAAAATGCTGAACTAAACAGTGCTGGACACAGAGTACTGTAAATGTGCATGTCACTGTTGGGGTCTCCTTAATACTCAGGGTGTTCCCTAAATTAGAGACAGATTCCTCAAACTACTGTCAACAGATTTGGTTTATGCCTCAATTAGTGGAACAGGAAGACCTTCATGGATTGCTTTCAAAAGACTTTTATCACTATGGCTTGTACTTATCTGGAGAGTTCTGAAGGTAGGGATCTAAAGGTGAGAGAGAACAAGAAAAAACGAAAGACAGGAGAAAGAAGAAAGAACACAGGTTGGAGAACAGGAGGGAAGAAGGCCAGGAAGGAATCAAATTCTAAGAGGCAAGCCGCAGATCTCAAAAGGAGGAGGTTTTAGGAGTAGGGGTTGTTTTAGGAGCTGAGGTTGTTTTAAGGGAGGATTCACTGACTTTCTGAATTGTTTCTTTTTTTAGCTTCTCCTTCCCAGTTGAAAAATGTAGCTCATTATTAGTTAGCCATATTATTTCCTTTTTATTCTAAAGGGTCCCACATGGAACACTGATGTTTCTTTTTAAGTCATCCCATTTCGCCCATAATTTAAAAGAGTTCCGACATGGAAGAAGGAAGTATGGCTTGGTTCTGCTTTAGGATTACCATGTAATTCTTCACTCTCAGAGAACTTGAAAGGTCAGAGAAGCCCAAAGGCAAAGGAAATAAAGGAGGGGCTTTAAGTGGGCAACAGGCTAGCCCTTTCAAAAATCAGAGTGTGCATTGCATGCTATGACAGAGAACTGAAGCTCCCCACCGTTAACAGGAATTGCCATTAGACCCAACAGGGGCCTCCTGGAAGCAGGGGAGAAGCTTCCCCAGCTTGCTCTGTCCTTATCTGCAGTCTCAGTAGGCTCAAGGGCTTATCCAGCATAGTTCATGTCATAATGCCTGAATCTAAAGGACAAAGTTAAAGTGAATCAAATAGTTTACAGCTTTTATTCAGTTGATGCACAATTAGAAGCACAACAGGTAGGTACTTCCCTTAGCCCCAGTAGGTTTGGGTTTTTATAGGACAAGGAGAAAAGAGAAGTGTATGACTATGGTCTTGCTCCAGCTTGCTGTCTTCTTAACCTACATGTGCAGTTGGAATGGATGCAAGTGGTTTCGGTTTATCCCAACTCTTGGGCTAGCCAGTGCAATTTCGTTTTGACTGCTCTCACAACAGTCCTTCTGAAAGCTAGCCTTGTAAGCCTGTGGGTTGTGTGTTGACTGTCTAGTACCAACTAAGGTACAGGAGATAGTTAGCAGGAAATAAACAAGAAAACAAGAAGAGGAAAGAGAAGGAAAGGAGGCCACATTCCCAAGCAAAAACAAAGCTGCGTCTGTTTTAATTCTTTTATTGTTCTCACTCAGTCTTCACCATTTCCATACTTCCTCTTTGGGGATACCAATGCCCAAGTACAAACCTCAGATGTTCCCCTCTACCTACCAGCTAGTTCCAACCAAGCCAGTGACCTCCCAATACTCCCCTATATCACACATTTGTTGCCTTCCTATCCTCCACCTGATAGTCATAGAAGAGGTCATATCTGTTAAGGAGGAAGTGTGAGATCTGGGACGTTTCCATGGAGGAAGCTGTACCTAAGAGGGGCCTTGAGAGATGGAACAGGAGGGAGAGGCCATCTGGTAAGAGACAATGGTATAATTTTGTTCATTCTTCAATAAATTATTATGGGGGAACTTCTTTGGGCATTAATCATGTACTAGGTAAGAGTGCAGGGTTTGGAAACAAAGACCAAACCCCAAACAATGTCATTCCCTGACCATACTAGGATGTGGGAGCGGGGGTGGGGGGATTGGGGGGGACAGTTCAGTCATAATATAACCAATGAAGCAGGCTATTTGGAGACACCACAGTGACAAGAAAACTTTTAACAGGGAGAAAGGCTGGCAGAGGCCGGCAGTCATAGCCATCTGGGCCAGGCAGGTGTGATAGTCAACATGACACAAAAGAACCAATTGTGAAAGATTTTAATTTCCAAAATGTTGGCCACTAAATATACTAAGAATAGGATTGCAGGTGAATATATCCACATCTGTAGGCTGGCCACTTTCTATGTTTGACAAATGTGTCCCCTCTGATTTGAAGACTTAATTCTGTCCCGTAGCACAGCAGGCTACTTCCTCCAGCTAAGGCCTCTGCTGCTTCTGTAGCACTATTTCTCCCAGTGCCTTTCCAATCCTGCCATTTGTGAAGCTGTCACCTGGCTCAACCTCTACGTTCGTGTTCATGTCATTCCTTCTGTTTGAAGCATCTCTCTCCAAATACTCATTTCAGTTTTTTTCTCCTAGCTAAAAGCTCCTACTCTTCAAGCACCATCTTCTTAGAGAAACCGTCACCAGTTCTTTGTGTGTCTGACCCTTCAGTACATATTGTCATCCCCTGCGTATGTCTTTCTTTTCCATTTAGCTAAGTATGGGTGCCTGGGACATAGGGCCTGCAAGAAATGCTTGATTTGTAAATGAATAAATGGAATCAGTATATGTTTACGACATCACTAGCTATATGTAAGACATGTATCAAGAAAAATAGTTTCTCCCATATTTATCCACATATCCACTAATGTAACATATATTTATAGAGCTCTTATTATGTGCCAGTGTGACTGTTCTAGGTGATGGAGACACAAGAATGAACATTACAAAATTCCAACCTTCACACAGTTCATATTTTAGTGTGGAAAGACATTAAACAAAATATGTAGTATAAAATGTTTACAAATGCCATGAGGAAATAACAAAGTCAGAGAAGGGGCTTAGAATCTGATACGTTTCTCCAACATGACTTCTCTTCTGCATATTTTGAAATTGCAATCATTCCTAACAAGCTGCATTTTCAGATAGCATAGTTGAAGAGGGTATCTCCGTAAAGTGATATATGAGCAGATATTTGAGGAAAAAGTGGGAGCAAACCCTATAGATACTAGAGAAGAACATACTAGGAAGAAGTAACAGTAAGTGCAAAGGTCCTGAGGTGGGAACATAACTGAAATGCTTGAGCAAAACAAGGACGCCAGAGTGACTACAGAGCAATAAACTGGGAGACTGATGAGTAGTGAGACCAGAAGAGGCAAAAGAGGGCTAGACTGTGCTGGCGCCACCCTTACCACCCACCAAACACAAGACCTAACTGAATAATGGGTAAGGGATTTTCACCCTTGCTGGGATGTGTGGCAACAGTGCCAGGGACATATGCAGTATTAGGCAAAAATAGCTATCTCCACAGATATCTGTTTCTCACAGTTTTCTTTTTTCCCCAGAATCTTTCCCACAAGACTTTTAGATGCAGGTCCCACCTGAGAGTGGGCACTGTTTGCCTTGGGAGGGGCATGAACTGATGGAGATTGGTCAGTTATTTCCTGCTAGTTGTGGCTGGGACAAGGCTATGCACCTCCACCCAGTTGGAAAGGCTCTGGAGCTATTATTCATCAGATACGCTGCTGTTTAAAACAAATTGAGTTTCCCACCTTTAAACCATTTCCTCTTCTAGGAAAGTTAAGTCAGAGACTTATGTTCTAACTCTCTCCTCAAATGCTATAATGAGTTGTAAGACCCAGGAAAAGTTTCATGCTGTGTGAAATGAAGGATTTGGATTAGCTCTGTCTGGTGGTCTAGCACTGGCACATCACGCCTGAGCCTTGACTTTTTTTTTTTCTTTGAGACTAGGTCTTGCTATTTTTGCCTGTGGAACTGCAGTCTCTCGTTGCCCAGGGTACCCCAGACTCAAGAAATCCCCAGCCTCAGCTTCCCAGGTAGATGGGATTACAGGTGTGCGCCACCACATCCAGCTATTTTTTTGGAACTAGGTCTCGCTACGGGCCCCAGGCGGGACTCGAACCGCGATCCCTAGCCCTGGCCGCTTCATAGGCTGAAGCTTACAGGCACGAGCCACCGTGCCCGGCTCTGAGCCTTGACTTTTTCTGGGTGACTGTGCACTTAATTTCTGACCCTCTTTGCTGTGATGCTTTTTGCTGCACCCAGGTGTAAGCATAGCTGTGTTGCTTACTCAAGAGCTTGTTTGGAGGTTCTTGTTTGGAGGCCAGCACAGCTACTTCATTGCCCTTGACCAAAAAAATGGTCCTGTCTATTTAGGGAAGGTCATCCTTTTCAAGCAAGCGTGAAGCTGCTGGAGGGACACCCAAGATGCATTGAGGGAGGAAGATGGCTGCTGAACCAACCAAATCAGTCAAATCAAACCTGGCGATCAATGGGGTGACAGGTATCATAGCCAGATCACCCTCAAATCCATGCCCTGAATTTTTAATCATTCCTCACAAGCGAAGGTAGAGGTCACGCCATGGGTAATACCTAGGAACCAGAAGGCCTTCGAACTCACTCCACCTAAGCGGGGTTTAATTAGCATCCTGGATAGCAGAAAGAAAAGGCAGCTCCTCTGAGGGCTCTGAGATTGTCAGAAAATTGTTGGGAGAGGATCAGGCAGAGCTCACTACAGAGCAGTCAACCAGTTCCAGAAGATGACAAGCCAGGACCCACTAAGTGAGCCTACTCCCTGGGAATGATGGGAAATGTGCTCAACTTGCAACTTGGTTTAGGACCTACTGCTGTGAAAAATTTTTTTCTGAGTGGTTGAGTTTACAGACCCTGAGAGAGTTTAATTCCTTAAATGACTGCAAGGAGGAGGACACAATTTGTCAAGGTCTGGGAACTCAGGCAACATCTTTCTTTGCTGACCTCAGCTCTGTGCTTCTGCCAGAGTTGCTGCTGCAAAGGATTGTGGGTACTCTAAGTCCTCCCCCATATCAGACTTGCAGAACTGGCCAGGAGGACTTTATGTAGTGGAGGAGACTTTGGAGATAGAGGGTGCTGGCACCAAGGAGGGACCCCAGCTGAGACTTAAGGGTTAGGGCATCCTGGTGAGCTCAACCAGGCCTACCTTCCCAGCCCAAATTACTTCCTTTATGATCCCTCTTTATAAATATAGAGGACTGTTCAGAAGTAGCTCCTTTCACTTTCAATCAGGAGTCACAAGATCACATGAAGTGGGCCAGATGTACGTGACAGGGGGTAGTGTGAACTGTGGGAGCTGGAGGGGACAAGTCCCATCTGAAGGTCAATGGTACTTGATTGTCTCTATGTTGCAAACTGCTTGCGTGGCCTTATCTTCCAGTTGGTTCTTTGAAAAACTCTTTACACAACAATTTTAGAAATTTCCCACGTTTCAATGTTGATGAGGAATTGTGTTTGTATTTCAATTTCAAGCATGTCTATAATGTTTATTATAAGCAGACACTGTCCTCAGTTCTTTGTAACTGATACCTTTCATAAATCTTCCAACAGTAACAATCTCATGAGGTAGGTCTTCTTTTACCTCACTTTATGGGTGAGAAATGGAACTTCTGGGTATACAATGATGTAATATATATATATATATATATAAAACCAATGAAAAATGAAAGAAATATTTTAAGTTACCTCCTCATGGTCGCACAGCTGGTCTCTGGTGGAATGAGGGTTTAAAGTCAAATGCCTGCCTGTGATGCTCTTAGTCTCTTTGCTGTGCAGCCTCACTACAACTAACAAAACTGCAAACAAAAACAGCCC
Source organism: Uropsilus gracilis (assembly GCA_004024945.1). Classification (NCBI taxonomy): domain Eukaryota; kingdom Metazoa; phylum Chordata; class Mammalia; order Eulipotyphla; family Talpidae; genus Uropsilus; species Uropsilus gracilis. The sequence continues at coordinate 3,673 of PVHY01001575.1, read as the reverse complement.
AAATCAAGCACACACAATACAACAGGCAGGATAAGAAACGAGCAGACAAGCAAACACGAAGCAGTCCTTTCTGTTGCTTCTTCTGTTTGAAGCCAAATCCAACAGAATCTGCTGCCTTTGCCACTTTTTCCTGCTTTTCTTGTCAATCATCATTATAGGTTCCTTCATACCTGGCACCTCTTAACTCTCTTTTTGATACATTTCTGCACTGATTTCTTGCCAGCCCTTCCACAAAGCAACCTGGCCTCTTTGCTTTGTCATTCTTGCTTTCTGAAATATCTGTCTTTCCATTGTCCCTTCTATTGCACTGTCCATTGAAAAGCAAAAATTCCGCTCAGATCCTTCCAAAAGCCCTCTCCTACTAGGTAGATTTCATGGAACTCATTCAGTTACGAGGGTAAGGGGGCTCTGTCATCCTTGTAATCATCCACACCCACATTTTGATTGTTTCTTCTGTGGCATGATGCAACCTTTCATAATCACGCACTTCTTACTATTCACGCCTGTGTGTATTTGTCTTGGTTTCCCAGCCAGAGTGTGAAGCACGCAACCAGGAGCTGTGTGGACTGTGGAGTCCATTGTCCCTTGTTTCAGTGCTAGGAGCTCACATTATACAGTGGGCAATGGGAGCAAGCACACTTGGAAATCAAATCCTGGTTCTGCCGCTTACAAAATCTATGACCAATGAAAATTCATTTTTACCTCCCTGAACTTCATTTTCCTCATACGTAAAATGAGGGGTATAACCGATGCCCCCTTCATAGGATTGCCCTGAGACACATTAAGCCTTTGACATTTGGCAACTTTCATTGTCAATCACAAGGCACCATTAATTAACTAGAGCAGCTGTGAAACTCTTCAATGTCATCTCCAAAAGGATCTTTGGTCTTTAGAAGGGCTAACTTCACTCAGATCTGGTATTTTTAGGATGTGTTGAAATAGAACTGGCTAAAACAAAACCAAAACCAGGCCCTGCAATCATACAATTAGAATGTAATTTTTCTTAGTTCAAGTCAAGTTTGAGCTCTTCCAATGGGATGGAATTGGAGGGTTTATGACCTCTTTGGGTTGAGTAGGTGAATTTTTGTATGAGTGATTGTGTGTGTGCAGACATGTACAGATTTAAGCCTGCACATACATGTGATTTTTTTTCAAAGCAATGCTTCTGACACATGTTTGTACAATGCGTCAACACAAATTGCCTAGGAGTAGGCCTCCCCAAACACTTTAATGTACACAGCAGGTTGAGTCACACTATCGGTTAACATAGAGTTCCTGGTACTAACCCTTTCCAGTCTCTATTATCGTTAGGTAAGCAATCCCAGGCTACTTAACATGAGCTGACTCATACTTATAGTTAAGACATAACTTACTAAGGGAGAACTTTGGGCATGATCCTTCCATCTAGAACAGAGAACAAAGATTTCTCAAATTCAAGAGGCCAGAAACCTCCATGGCCCTACCTAAATGTAGTCCTGAAGTGTTCTTGCTTTATAACCTTATGGAGGGTCACTTGTGGAAGTTCTCTGGAAGTCTCTATAAGGCTGCTACTAGGGTGTCCAGAAGGCACATTTAAGAACTGCATATTAACACCAGTTGATCACTGGGAGAAATTCTGGTCTTAGAATGGGGATGGATAGAGGAGGGGGACTTTGTCTGGGGTAATATCACAAAATTCACTTTAGAGTTTCCCTTACTAAAGTTCAGTTTGGAACTTCTAAGCTCTTGATTTGGAGAATTGTGGAATTACATGCCACTTCTGCTTTTTATGGTTTCCAAGGAAACTCAGTGCTAAGTTAGAACAATGAAGTTCGTTGCTGTTGTTGATGATACTATTCTAGGTTGTTTTTTGATACAGTCATGTGTCACTTAAGGATGGGGCTATGTTCTGAGAAATGTTTCACTAGCAGGCTTAGCTGTTGTACAAATGCCATCAACTGTACTTCCACAAATCTAGATGGCATGAATGGGGATCACTATCACATGTACACTCTGCTGTTGACAGAAACATCATGATGTGACACGTGACTGTGTATGAAATCAGGACACCCAAAAGAGTGGCACTCTTTCAAGTAGACAGTTTAAATAACCATAAACTTGAAAAAGTGGATTTGCCAAACTTTATTAAACCAATTTCTTAAAGTCATGCTGTACCAGGAGATCATGTGTCTTGAAACCAGCTGACTTGGACTGAAGTCCTGATTCTGGTTTTTATATTCTCAGGTAAATGTTCTTTGAGTTTAGGTTTAGTAATGAAGTGGCTACCAGGGACTAAGTTTTTGATCAACAACACTCTTAATTGTGAGGAAGATGATTGGCAGCCATCTCACAGCAGGGACTAATAAAGCAAATTAAAGTGGCTGTTCAAGTGTGGAGGACCCTCAAACTAATGAAAATGGAACTACCATTTGACCCAGCAATCACTCTTCTGGGAATCTACCCAAAGGAGACCTCAATGTGGGTACAAAGGGACACCTGTGCTCAGATGTTTACTGCAGCACTATTTATAATTGCAAGGACCTAGAAACAACCCAAATGTCCCAAAACAGATGAATGGATGAGAAAGATGTGGTATATATACACAATGGAATGTTACTCATCAATTAAAAATGACAAATTTGATGATTTTTATGATAACATGGATGTACCTAGAAGAAATCATATTAGCAGAAACAAGTCAGAAAGAAAAAGACATAATCCAAATGGTTTCACTAATATATGGACAACCAAATGAAAACACACAACTGGGGGGAGGAGACCAGCTGGAGTGGCCAGGGAGGGGAGGTGGTGGGTGACTCCCAGGGAGTACAATGATGTGAAATATATGTATACATAAATAAATTATTTAAAATAAAAAAAGACTGCTTGCTAAATGTGTGCAATAAAGGATGGGGAGGGGATCAGGAAACAATAGGTACCACCCACTGAAGAGAACAGAAAACTACCTGACTGCATGTGACATAGGATGTGGGGTGTATAGCAAGAATTTCTGAGGTTTGTCGAAAGAGTTGAGAATACAATTCCTGAGTCTAACTGTTGCTATAGGTGAGATTTGTGCAAGTTGCTTAGTTTCTCCATCCTGCTTTTCCTTTGCCTATAAATTCAGGATGTTAATACTACTTATCACATAGGGCTGTGAAGAGGAGAAAGTAAGATAACACATGTAAAGCACTTAGCACTATGTCTGCTCCATAAGAAACTCAGTGTGTGTCTGTGTGTGTGTGTATGTTGTGGAGGGTGTGTGTGTGAAACCATACAAACATGATCATTATCCTTCTCAAGTGCTGGCATTCTTAGAGGCATGAAGGCCAGTACATGAACAGCAGTCTTATCTTCTAAGTGTTGTGTAAAATCGCATAAATTGGGAATTAGGAGCTAATCTATGGAGGAGTTAGCATTTGTGATGAGGCTCACAGAATTAGTAGATTTTTGACCATTAGACTTAGTAGGGTAGGTGATCTAGGAGGAGAGAGTGACTTTGTAAAGACATGGGTTGAAACGAGGCAATAGAGAATATTCAATTTTGTTTAGAGACCATTTGAAAGACTGACCAGCTCTGACATGCTCTGGTGTAACAAATGGTGTAAAATAAAAACAAGAGGTTTTTAAGGGTGTTTATGTCTAGGCACAAAAGTGACAGGAAGTCTCAAAGATTTTCCCTTCCTCCCTCCCT